>JARYHS010004780.1:0-22194 GCA_031002005.1 Vandiemenella viatica
AACTTCACCAAGCACGAACGAAGTCGTCCCGTATGCGAAGCAAAGCGAAGCGATGCAATGTTTCATGCTAGTGTTCGATTGTACCGAAAGTAACGAGTAACGTTTTTTTTTTTTTTTTTTAATTTGCTTCACGTCTCACTAACAGCGAGGTCTTTAGAGACGGGAAAGGATGGGGGGCAAGAAATGGGAAGGAATTCTGCTATGGCCTTTTGAAGGAAGAATCCCGGCATTTGCCTGGAGTGATTTGGGAAACCATGGAAAACCCAAATCTGGAAACGAGCAAGGAAACGATACGATACGATAGTAACGAAGTTATCCCGTACGCGGCGCGACTTGATACAATGCTTCATGCTATTGTTCGATTGTACCGAAAGTAACGAGTAACGATTCAAAAGTAACGGGAATTGATTGGTTTAATAACGAATACGTACGGGTACAGAATTTCTCGTTACTTTTACAGTTCTAACCAGCTATTTACAAATCATGTTTGCCGCAAGTCGGCAATGGACTGATGACCACATATCATCAATTGTTTACAACAGGCCAGCATCAACTCACGAACACAATTATTTACAACAGATGACTGTACAATTCTTAAAATCCATTTTACCCTGCAATACACTGTAATATACGTAGACGCCGATAAACGCTGTATTTAATATCCATTCACACAAATTTAATAACAGTCACACACATTCACTCACCTACAGACTTGTGCTCCCAAGGTAGGGTCCCAATACCGTCGGGGTAAATATAGCGCTTATCATCCATTCTTGACAGATCAAACTTGGATTCTTCAACTGTTGCAATTGTTTGGAGGTTTGCTTGAAACCGTTGTTGAGTGTGGTATTTGGGTGTAGCACCATGTAAACATTCTGTATTATCTTCAATAGTAAGCTTTTTTGTTACTATATGTACCAGACTTTTAGCCCATCTGAGGTCTGATTAGATTCTAGTCGAAATGCGTAGATCCGCAAACTCCACAATCAGGGAACCATTCGCCTCATACTTTATAATCACAACAACCTTCTCGTTATAGGGTTCTATATAGAAACGATTGTTGGGATTATATCGAGATGTGTCGAATTCCTCGAATATCGATGTAACGCTGACCAAACCAGCTGGCAGGAAACCTAGCCAGAAACTGGAGGGTGGTTGAAAACGAAACTACAAGTGACCACAACTTGATTCTGTTTGATCTGGCCAAAGGTAGGTCGCAAATCAATGAAATTAACGACACAAGGAAAAAATATAACTTACGTAGGGCAGATTGGGCAAGACTAAGAGATGAATTCCGTCTACCAGTGGATTCTATTGGAAGGTAATGATGTAGATGTCATAGCAAGAGGGATCACGCGTGAAATTCAGCGCGTAATGAAAATAGCCATTCCCCTCAAAAGACCAGCGAATACTACAGACATACCGTGGAGCGACCGACTGCAAAAACTACGATCGGAGATGAGGAAGGCGAGAAAAGAGTACCAACGGTGCATGATTGCTGCCGATAGGTGCTTGCTTCTCGATAGATACAGGGAGAGGAAGACTGCCTTTAAAGAGCTGCTAATAAAAACAAAGCAGCAGAGTTGGGAGGCTTATGTAAACGCTAATTTAAAGTCAGATCCCTGGGGCGTCCCCTACAAGATCGCAGCTAGCAAATTGAGACCACCGACTACACTATCAACCGTAAGAAGGGCAGACGGGACCATGACGGCCAATTGGAGCGCAACAGCTGAGGAACTGTTAAAAGTACTATTACCCGACGATGAGGCAGTAGGTGAAAGTTTAGAGCAAGAAAATCTCCGTAAAGGTCACAATGAAATTTATACCTCAGCTACTTTAGCGGATGATGTGACACCAGACGAAGTAATTAAAGCGATTAACGCCATGTCGCGGAAAAAGACACCTGGACCGGACGGAATCGCTGCTGAAGTGCTCCAGGCATTAGTGGTCCAGTTGGCTTCACCACTCTGCATACTGTTTAATAAATGCCTTCAGCAAGGCAGGGTTCCAAATATCTGGAAGCAGAGTGAAGTGGTGATCCTAAAGAAGGGGAACGACAAGGATCCATTAAATCCTAAATCCTATCGGCCGATCTGTCTACTAAATGTGCTTGGAAAAGTGCAGGAAAAAATTTTAGTATGGAAACTACAGGAACACAGGAAAAAGTATGGTATGAGTGTACATCAGTTTGGTTTCAGAGCGGGTAGGTCGACCGACGATGCCATAAATAAGGCCGTGCATCTAGTGAAAAGTAGTAATAGCAAGTATGTAATAGCTATCGCCGTCGACATTGCTGGAGCATTCGATAACTTATGGTGGCCGGCTCTTTTTAGCCGCCTGCGAGAAATAGGAATTCCTAGTAACCTCTATGGAACGTTCCGCGACTACTGTAAAAACCGATTTGCCAAACTGAGATGTCCACGAGTGAAAATAGAGAAAAAATTAACTAAAGGCTGTCCGCAAGGATCGGTGTGTGGACCAGTGTTCTGGGACGTAACATTCGAAATGGCCATAGAAAGCATGATTGGGCAAGAAGGACTCCTGGGGCTTGTTGCCTTCGCGGATGACCTTCTACTGCTGATACAAGGCGGAACAAGGGACGAAGTAGAGGCTAGAAGCAGAATGGCATTAAGACATTTACAAAACTGGTGCTCCAAAGTGAAATTAACCCTTGCACCTCACAAGACTCAATTCATGGTTCTCAGTGGCCACCCCAAGCGAAATCCAATAATAAAAGTTAACGACGTCTCCATAAAAAGAGTTAGAACTTGTAAATACCTGGGAGTCACGCTAGACGAGCGACTAAATTTTACTGACCATATAACGGAGGTGTGCAGTCGTGCCAAAATAGTGATGAACAAACTGAATCAGTATTGGGCAAAGAAGATTTCATCTTCCAACGTTTATAATAAGGAGGTATCACGACAGTATATTATCCTCGATTGTGGGATATGCTGCTAGCAGTTGGGCGCATAAGTTACGACAAGTTAAACCTCGCCAGGCACTAAGAAGCGTACAAAGAAGCATACTGATAAGATTAAGTGGTGCATATAGCACAACAGCGACCGACTCTCTGCTGGTTGCGTTGGGCGTTTGGCCACTTGACCTAGAAGTTAGAAAGAGAGGGGCACACTATTGGCTACGAACCGGTGACGCCGAAAAAGTAGAACAAATTTTAGGAAGACCGGTTACAGAAGCACGGGAGATAAAAACAGTCTTGATGGAAGAATGGCAACAACAGTGGTCGCGTAGTACGACTGGCAGGAGAACCTACAATATTTGGCCAACAATTCAAGAGAGATTAAACCTTCGTCACCTGGATCCGTCAACCGGACTTGTTCATTACATCACTGGACACGGGCCATATCCCAGCCTACTACATAAAAGAGGACTAAAAGACACAAGCTTGTGTGAGTGCGGGGAAGAGGGTACACCCGAACACATCGTCTGGGATTGCACACAAATGGCAGAAGCCAGAAACGAAGGATTTCATGAACTAAGAAACATGAAAACGGAAGACATACTAAAAAATGAGCAACTTTGGCGCAAACTAGACGAAGTGACGCAAAATATATCCAAACTGCAAAAGGAGAGATTCATGCAAAGTTTAGCGACAGCAAGAGGAAGGCCAAGTCAAGCCGACTATGACGTCACAGAGTAACACCCGAGAGCAGCCACAAGCGAATGCGTGTCTAAGCGCTCGATCAGCGAGTCATATATCGTGCTGAAAACGCAACCAGCTGATCTGCGGAGAGGAGTGCTTAAACCATATTAAAGACTTTAAATGGACCGTTTCGCAGCAACACCACTGGAGATTCTACCTACAAACAAGTACTTGCTGAAGCAACACGTATAAAAGTTTATAGTGAATGTATAAGTTCTTTACTAGTGCTCACATGAACTATAGTCCGATGCATAAAATGTGGTCTGACATTGCAATAACACAAATAATAGATAATAGTTGCAGTCTCGAGCCGCTTCTGAAGTAAAACATTGTTATCTCTTAAAATATGTAAAAATGTTAATAGTTAGTTAAGAGTAAAAGTTGTAAATTATGTAGCCAATAATCTTAAAATAGGAATTTGTTCAAATATTGAAAATAACAAATACCGGCAGTAGATGTTAAACTAATCTAGTTCACCTGTGAAACGAACAACCTACTAGCCGGATATTAAAGACTCCTTACTTCTGCAATTAGATATATATCATTGAAAATTAGTTCTCACAACCAGTGTTGGAGGTGGCCAGTCTCCCGATGGGCGGCCTTCTCGGTCACTCTGGCTGCCAGAGAGACTGAGAACGTGCGCTATTCCGGGAGATTTGGAATTCGGATTACCGCACCGATACCAATGCTGGAAAATGCTTTCTTAGATGGTAGAGTAGTAGATAGTAGTAATAGTTTAGTAATAGTAGTAGTGGTAGACGTACGAAGTGACATAGTGAAATATTAAAAATTCTAACCATAAAGTGGACAGGAAACTGCAGACACCACACAAAACTAGAAAACTATAATAAATCAATTATGACAAAATGCAGCAAGTTTAGAAAGTTGTAATATATGTTAACAGCGAAACAATTGTATGTATCGTGCCAACAAGAAAAGACTGTACAGATATTGCCAAAGCCATACATAACAAAAACTGAAATAATTCATTGTGAAATTATCTGTTGAAATATCAAATGTAAAACTGTTGTGTTAAATTAAGGCCTATTTTAGTTTCTAGATACTAGGCTGTAAAAAAATGTGTGCTAAATAAAAAAAAAAAAAAAAAAAATAAAAAAAAAATCCTCCCCATAACGTCTCATTACTTTAAACGGATCACAGCCGTTCCCCAAATAGACGAAACTGTCTGTGTCTATACAAAGTATAAACTACGGAATGGTGAATTCATAATTGAATCGGTACATCCACAATTTAGACAGGTCGAGAATACACATACTGATGTAGAGCGGCTTGTTGAAAAGTATCCGCACTTTCGCCATCTGCAGGGCCACAAAGTCTTTCTCGAAAATAGTCATATGCTTGAAGTATGGTAAGGCTATGTTTGCGGGCACCGCTACTGCCCGCCCAACCTATGCAACAATTTAACGAATCGGTCTTTTCTGATGTTCTCCTTTGTTTTTGCGAAGTTTGAAAAAATATCTCTCAAATTCTGACTGGCGAGAACATGGGTTGAGAGAAATGTATTCTTTCAACCACGGTGGCTGATTGAAAAATATTACCCTCTGTACTGTGCCCAACATCATTCCCAAGCCTACACATTGCTGGAGGACTCTGTAATGGAGAACATACCGAACATTATCCTCGAGCGCAATCATCAACTTGGGAAAAGTAGATCCAGGGGTGGAGAAGGCGGTAGGTCAGTCATAAAGTCATGTACATTCTGGGAAATCGCTAAGTCTACCTCTAAAACGAAACCCCTATGTGAGTTCGCTGCTACGCTTATGACGTCTATGCCAGCAATGCTTTGCCAATAATTGTTGGAACCCTCCAGAGGATAGATACTCTGACATGGCCCAGCCATACAGATTGATTAAATCAAAATGCATGCTGAAATTTTTAGCTGCGTCGTGGTTGTACTTCGCCATATAACGATTTGCCCTGGCGCCTATGGACGCAGTGGCAAATACCACCATGAAACCCAAGTTCGAAAAAGAGATCCATATCGACATCTGTCAGAAGATCCAGCTCGACACGCATTCTCTTCAACATGGCCTGCCAGAAAAGGCCTGGAGCTATGACATAGTGGGCGGGATCCAGCGTCCGGGCATCCAGATTTAGGTTTTCCATGGTTTCCCAAATCACGCCAGGCAAATGCTAGGATGCTTCCTACAAAAGGCCATGGCCGAATTCCTTCCCATTCCTTGCCCCCCCCCCATTCCCTTCCCGTCTTTAAAGATCTCGCTGTTAAGCAGTTAAAAAAAAATAAAAAAACGGGATCCAGGATGTACTTCTTCAAAAATACAGCCCCTAAATTTTCCAAACAGATCCGCAGGTAGCTCTACATCGGTCCCCATGTACAGAGCTGCATATTCACCCAGGTTTTGGATCTGAAAGACCCGCCAAACTTGTGTCGCGTGTTCGTAGTCATCGTCCGAAAATTCAGACTCCGACAACGAACTATAAAATTTAGACTTTAGAGGGAGCGTGGCCTCTTCGAGATTCCTCATCGAATCCATGTATTGGTAAGGGAAGATTCCTTTTCACTTAACTAGTTGGAACTTCTCGGGGTAATACGCATGTCACGCTCCTCAATAGTTCCAACCAGTTTCTCTAATGGGGGACTGCATGAAACAGTACGAGACCAGTAACCGCAATATGATTGACGTGCCATTAGTCGTTTTTGGAAACGAAATGTAACGTTCAGTGTTGATGAGCAGGACATCCATCCAATATAAGGCCCTAACAATGAAGTGCGCAACATACCCAGACAAATTATGGAATAAGATGGTTATGTACATTTGAGTAAATTACAGGTACTGTGTACAGCAACTCTAAATTTACCTGTGAATTGGCAATAATCGCGAACCTTAACGGTCCATAGTTCATATCCTTCATCTCAGATGTGGCATACAGTAACAGGACTAAATTGTGCTTAATCAATAGCAGACATTACCAGAGGTGTGACGGTCTTGTAAATTTCATCAGTGGCATGGGCTAGTTGAACTAGTTGTTCCACTAGCCACGTCTCAGGGTTTTCCCCCAAGAATGAGTGGAATCAGTTCAGCTGACGCTCGAATGCGCAAACGACCTGGTATACCGCAATAAAAGGGATGTGTTTCTGAACTGCTGTGGAGTGAGAGGCGTTGGGGTTGGTTCTGCACGTAACAAAGGGTTTCATAAAACATTCATCCGCGTAAATGAAGAATGGTGCACACTGTTGATGCACAAAATCCTTAAGCTTTAAGGTTTTGTCTTCGTCACCCGATAGATCAACTTTTATAGCGCATACCCTTGCGCAATCAATCTCATGCCGGTTCAAGAGATTTTTGGTAGTGAAATGCTGCAGACATCTATAGCAATTGAAAATTGAAGACATATTTTTACTTATTGAAGATTTGACTAACCGCGCGAAGTTCTTGAGCCAGCAGTAGTGAAACATATCTTCTCGCTCTGTAATCAACTACATGTTAATAAGGAATCCGCGTTTGACTGCAGCAAGATGGAGGGGTCCTCCAACTCTGTGTTTTCTGCCATCTTGTTCCAAACGGAAGGCATTGATCGAATATTGTGGATTTTGCCACTAAAATTTAGGAATGTCTGACAATTTTACACGAAAGTCTATGCCTGCAAAATCCAATTCGTACTTGGAACTTGCTTTTATATACTTGTCAAGTATTTTCGCATTCTGGTATAGCTTTTCATGAAATGCCAGGATCATCCAAAGAAAACAACGATCATCAGTGTTTTGAACATTGATAATTGCTTTCTTTTCTTGGATATCAGATGGCAGTGCTATAGATGAAGAGTCCCGATACAGCGGTTCGAATTTCGAGGGAGTTGATTTGATCGAGGCATCCCGCTCTTGGAATTAATTATATCTCTTGATATATTGAAACACATATGCTTAATACCATTCTTCCAGGGAAGTGCTTAATTTATTTTGTGAATTTTCGGCATAAAACAAATACGGGTGAATTTAATGTCATCACTCTTCTGAATTTTGAAAAGACAGTCGGTGTTGAAGGATTGAATATAACTGGGAGAATCTGCTATTTGAAAATGACAAAACATGCCCTGAAAAAACTGAGTGGATCTTTCAAATTTTCAGAATTTCTAACAGTAATGTGAAGTAATCTATGGTATTCCCGTAAGCACTCGCTCTGATAGTTGGCTTTAGATGCGCAGCATTCGGCTCACCTGTTTGCCCCACTTTAGCATTAATGCCGGACCCGGTTGCTGGCGTGGCGGGAAGCCACAGAGTCGAGGGCTCATCTGTGGCCCACAGAACTTCAATTGGTGACAGCGTCACCAGCAGATCATCATCCAGTTAGTCTGCCCACGCTGTTGTGCCTGCTTGAGGCAAGTTCACTGGGCTTGCTCTCGCTGTCATGTTCGCTTCAAATGAGGGTATGCTCCACAAAGCGTCCAGGTCCAGCGGGGAGAAAGGTTTATAGTCATCTGCAAACATACAAAAACAACAAAAATCAGATTACATGGTTATAAGTACAAGAAAGTCATCAGTAAAAAGAAAAAAATACGTTAACTGTTTCTTTCCACTATTGGATGGAACATCATTGGCATATATAATCCTATGTTGCCATTCTGAAGCAGATCTGTAACAAATAAATACAGTTTCAAACAAAGATACTTATGCGTTGATCGAAAACAATACAAGATTTTTAACACTTACCACTAGAAGTATCGGCTGGCTCCTCATTACAGATACTGTAAAGCACAGGAAGATCTAAAAGAAAACAAAAATTAGTCTGTAGTTTTATACACACACGAAAAAATATAAAGTTTTATACAAACAAATACTTACCAAAAGTATTATCAATTATCAGTTGTTTTTAAAAAAAAAAAGGCACTTGAACAAAACCAGTGGCAAGAGATATTTATAAAAGAAACTTACCAGCCAAGGCATCCACAGATTTCTCCCCACAATCTGCGGAAATAGAGAAAAATCAGTCTTATACATATCAAAAGGTTTAACTATTGCATTGAGAAAAATAAAAATAACTTGCAATTCGCAAAATACTGCACCAGTTCAGAAGTTACAAGAAGGCCTAAAACAATTATATAGAGAGAATCATGCACAAACTGAAAACAATTAAATCAGTTGTTTCAAATACAAGCATGAAATGGATCTACAACAAAGAGAAACTTATAAAAGAATGTTACCAGCCAAGGCATCCACAAATTACTCGCTATGCTGATCCTGAGGACATACTGTGGAAAATAAAAAAAATCAGTTTTATATATATAGTTTTAACTTGCACAGTTAAGAAAAGAAAAAATTAACTTATGATCATTAAAGAACTCTTTTTCTACTTTGGAGGCGGATAGCACAGGAAGATATAAAAATTAAAAAAAATTAAACCGGCAATAACTATACAATACCCGCACAATAATTATTATTTAAAGTTATTGAACATCACCAGTATCAGAGTGTGACTGCGACATTGAAGCAAGCGAGCAACACAACGTATCCTGCAACAATCGTACACTGCGGGAGACAAACTGGCACAGGGACTGATGCAGACTCGCTCGACCCTTTTATACTCAGCGGTAGGGCTTTACGTCCGCCACCGAGGGTGGTGGTGTAACGGCTAATAGCCCAGTCAATAAAGGTTTTGTATCGGAACTCTTTCTGGTAAAGCTTGATGAGAGGATTATTTTCTGAAAAGTCCCCGAAAATTCCAATGGAGCTTTACGCAATCGCATACAACTTTGTAACCAAACGTTTGTTAAGGTTATATTACTTACAGTTTTATTCCCTGATAAATATTCTACAACTTTTATAATAACATAATTTATGATAAGGGCAGCAGTTTTCCCGTAAATTAACGAAATGTTGTAAAAAAAAAAAAAAAAAAAAAAAAAAAAAAAAAAAAAAAAAAAAAAAAAAAAATTTGCCACCTATCTACGTTTTTGCAAAACTATACTTTTATTCTTCGCCAAATGAAAAAATGCTTCCAATAAAAGTTGTAGCATATATATTCCTGAGTACATCGGTGTATAAACAAATACAGTTTTGTGTATTACTCTACTAGTAACATAGAAAACAGTAGCTAGGTTTTGAGCGCAAGAGCGCTCGGGAGTCGGCGGGCGTAGGCGAAAGGCGCCTTATCCTCATATGCCTATTCAATTAGTTAATACTGTAATTATAACATCTATTTTTAACACTTATACTCGTACCAGCCCATAGTGTGTCGACCTTTAATTTGTAATTTAGTAAATATTTGTGTATAATCAAAATAACATTAGAGTGATATGAGAAGTAAAATTTGTTTTTCTGATTGTAACATATTTGAATTAAAGATTTTAATTTTATTCATAATTAATTATTGTACACATTTGTATGCCAGTTTTGGTTCGGGGGATTTAACCTAGCCTTGTTATATCAGGCCATTCCATTATCCACCAACTATGGACCCGCCGTGTCCCGGACTGGCTAAACCGGCAGCTGTTTTAAATTACTTGTGTTTTAAAACAGCATCACGGACCTCCCACCCACCACAGATATTATATACACCGATTTAATATTTACAAGTCATGATTATTGTAACTCATAAAACTTATTTTATGTTTAGAAGCATGTCTCTTTGATAACGGTTACATATTAATCTGTATGAGGAAATTCATCTTCTTCTTCTGAATACAGGGGTGAATTTAGGCAAGATAAGCCACTACAGTGTTCACACATTGCAGTGCAACTCAGGTTCACTTTTCTACATCCACAGTATTGTCCGCATCCTTGTTTACAAGAACATGACACTAAGTACAGCAGTTCGTTTGGAGCAAATGGCTTCGAGGTAGGAATTGGTTTCAATGTTCTTTTGGTACCTCTCATTTCTTTCATGTTTTCAATTTTCCAACCCCAGTTTGTAGCATCAAGAGTATTACCTAACCATTTTTGAACTTGCAAAAATACTCTCAGCGAATGTTCACGACATGCCTCAGACGTTGGAGGTAATGTTGCTAGATGAAAATTTGATCTAAGAGAACTTTTCTTTGTTACTGTCAAGAACTTGTAGTAACGGGCTTCATTCAGATATGAATATTTCTCTAACCCATAAAAACATAAAACAAATTTCTCACCAGCAATCAAAAGGTCCTCTCTTGTTGTAGAATCATCCAAAAACTTCCTCGCTGTATTCTGCATATCAGGTTTCGATCTGAGCAATTCTATCGCTTTTAATTTGCCCATTCCATACATGCTGGATGTGGTATCACATCCGGTCATAGCGTGACAAAACAGAAGTAACTGACGTTGGTCTCCAAACTTTTCTATGAGAGTGGTGATTCTGTAGTACACTGTTAATGGAACTGCTCCCCCTATCTCTTTACAGAAGTATATACAAGTACTTTCAGGAGCCAGTGCCATAAGTAATACTATTAAGTCGGTATCGGTTCCAACAACAAATACCTTATAGTCACTTCTCTGCTGTTGAATTGCTGTCATAACAATGTGCACATCAGCATCATCTTCCGCTATAGCAACTTGTAGTCCTCGTTTTCTGCATTCAGATGCCAAAGCTAGTACCAGTTTTCTCTTGTTACTAGTATTTCCTAAAAACTCCTCTTTTCCAATAACACAAATTGTGTTTTCATCAAATACTATGTCAGGTGAAGAACTTTTGGCTGCTCTTCTGTTTTGCTCTTCATTTTTCGTTGTTGGCTCGTCTGGATAACCATCAAATACTACAATTGAATTAGATCCATATTTATTTACAACATATGTACAGTACGTTTCTAAGATGACGCCATAGGAACAATTTCTTGGCCACGCTACTTTGTGTAGAAGAAATCCCCAGTCCAAAACATAAGTTGCACCATTTTGGTCCGTTACGTCGATGACACCTTCTTCAAATACCTTCATCAGTGACGATTTTGTTCCTTTTCGTAAGGATACATCATCAAACAAAGCAGGTGGTCGAGGAGCCAGTTCGAATTCCAAGTAAGTCTTCAATTTTCCGGGACTGACGCACACACACAAAATACGGTTAAAAAGTTGTTGGGAGTTCACACAAACTTCTTTTGATCGTACCAGTGCTGACTTCTGCACTGCTTGAGTCTTAACCATATCCTTCCTGTGAAGTTTAATATCATGGAAGTTAGTTCCCTTTATTTTGGCTATGGCTGGGAGACCGACATCATAAGCATCATCGCAGTTTATTGAGTCATCACACACGAATCCAGATGTCAATGAAACTAATTCACCTGATAGTTTTGTAAAAGGATTGTGTGTTTGGAACCATGTTGTAAATATTTGCAGGTCCGACAAATCTCTTTCTCGTCTAGATACGCGAAGTTCAACATGCTGCTCATTGTACTGAATTGATGTCCCAAAATAAGCTTCCACAGCATCACGAATTTTTAAGAAAAATTGTGTTCCGAGGACCCATTTCGATAGAGTGCTGTCGGTTATGCCTCGTCCATGAGTTAGGCCCCCAACGGATTTCATGGGACGCATCAAACCTTGTTCGATGCACATGTCAGTCCACGTCCCAGACCAGTATTTCCCCGTTCTTCTTACAGTGAAATGTTCTTTAAAGAGACCAAATTCTAGTGGAGATAGTTTAGAGCCAAGTTTAGTCATTTCTTGTGCATAAAGATGTGCGGATTTAGCATATTATTTCTGGAAATTATAGCACCTTTATTCTTCCTCTTACACAACGGGCGCAGCCGGCTCACGCTGCCCGCCGACTCCCGGGCGCTCACGCGCTCAAAACCCAGCTACTGTTTTCTATGTTACTAGTAGAGTAATACACATAACTGTATATGTTTATACACCGATGTACTCAGGAATATATGAGCTACAACTTTCATTCGAAGCATTTTTTCATTTGGTGACGAATAAAAATATGGTTTTGCAAAAACGTAGATAGGTGGCAAAAAATATTGTTTTTTTACAACGTTTCGTTAATTTACGGGAAAACTGCTGCACATATCATAAATTATGTTATGATAAAAGTTTTAGAATATTTATCTGGGAATAAAGCTGTAAGTAATATAACCTTAATAAACTTTTGGTTAAAAAGTTATATGCGATTGCGTAAAACTCTACATTTTAAACTTAAAGGGGGGGGGGGAAGCTCCATTGGAATTTTCGGGGACTTTTAAAAAAATTTCTCTCTGATAGTGATCTACTACTGGGAGAAAATTCAGCTTTACCAGAGAAAGTTCCGACATTCACTGTTTTTGGCCCTTTATTGACTGGGCTATAACGTTCTGGCCTCGTATTCGGGAGGGCGGCGGTTCGAATCCCCGTCCGGGCATCCAGATTTTGGTTTTCCATGTTTTCCCAAATCACTCCATGCAAATGCCGGGATGCTTCCTTCAAAAGGCCATGGCCGAATTCCTTCCCATTCCTTGCCCCCCCCCCCATCCTTTCCCGTCTCTAACGACCTCGCTGTTAGCGAGACGTTAAGCAGATTAAAAAAAATAAAAAATTACGTCCGCCGACAACATGGCGAACTCCCCATTTAACACCTGTGCTTCCTTAATGCCGAGCTCGAACTAACTCCATTATTTTGTAACAGATAATGGAATTTCCTTGTCGCTGATCTAGCAGCGGCATTCCAGAGTGTTGAGACACCGGCTTCAGCGCGCACCAGATACCTCGACCTATGTTTAGAGAGAGATAGAGAATCGTGTAGCGGAGTGGAGTATCTTTGGCCGAGCAAATGAAGTTTCTCGTGCCACTTGCCAGCCTGTGGTGCCGCATACCGGCAACTGTGACGTCAGTTGCCAAGCCCCTCCATTTCCCAACTGCACGTCTGTGTCGTCATCTGACCTTGACCAACATTGGTCCGTTTTGAAACGCCCGCTAATTGAATGTGACGTCACGGACGGATGAGAACGGGGAAGGGGGCCGCCATTTTGTGTCACGTAACCGGAGGTGGGAACTCAACAGATAACACAATTGGGGTCTACTGGGAGACTATTTTACCTCCATAATATTTTTTCCGGGAAGAAGCCGTCGTACTGTATGTAATTTGAGACATGGCCTCGAGATGCCATAGAGTCTTTAATGCAGTGGCTTCCCCAATGCCTTTGATCATTTCTGATTCATCCGACTTTAGGGGCCGTTTCCAACCCCAAGGGCAGGAGAGGTCCAAGACCACTTCCTGCTCTTCCGCCCTCTTTTCGTAGGCCGTTGGCAAGCAATGGGAGACTCCTTATACCAGGAATCTTTCAGAGCCTAGGGATAGGTTGACATTAGGTTGTCATCAGTCTCTCGACTGGTTTGATGCAATCCTCAGTCCATCCCTTCCTATCTTGCGCTAACCTCTTCATCTCTATATATCCCTTAAAACCCACTTCCTCAATTATCTGCTTCATATATTCTAATCTCTGTCTTCCTCTACAGTTCTTACCTTCGACTGTTCCCTCCACCAGCAAATTAACCAATCCAGAATGTCTCAAAATATAACCTACCAACCTGTCTCATCTTTCTGTAAGCTTTTTCCACAAATTTCTTTCCTCGCCCATCATTTACAGAACTCGTTCTTTTCTTACTTTGTCCACTTAATTTTCAGCTTTCTTCTGTGGCTTCAATTTTCCTTCTTACCGGTATTCCTAAGTCCATGTTTCACTACCATAAAGTGCTGTGCTCCACACATAGAGTTTAAAAAGTTCTTTCTAATTCCTAGATCAATATTTGAAACTAAACTCTTTTTCATGAAGGCTCTTTTTGTTATTGCTAATCTGCTTTAAACACCATTCCAGCTTCGGACATCTGTTGTAATTTTGCTTCCCAAGTAACAGAGTTTACTTACTTCTCCAATTGCATCCGATCCAATTTTTATATTTAATCTACTGGTATTGGTATCATTTCTGCTACATTTCATCACTTTAGTCTTGCTTTGATTTATATCCAGTCCAAAATCTTCCTTCAGTATTTTGTTCGCGCCATTCAGTAACTTCTCAATATCCTCAGCCCTTTCTGCTAACAAGACAATGTGTTCAGAAATTCGTAGCATATTGATTTTTCCTCGCTGAACACTTTCTCCACATGGAAATTTTTCTTTTAATTTCTTTATTGCGTCTTCTACTTAGAGGTAGAATATTAACGGGGATAGACTATAACCTTCTCTCACACCCTTTTTAACTGATGCATGTCTCTCGTGATTTTCTACTTTTGTTATAGCCATTTGATTCTTATATAGTTTGTAGAGTATTCTTCTATTTTGATACTTTAGACCATTCACTCACAATTAGTCATACTCATTGTAAATATTGAAATCCAAATGAAGTATCAATATAATGTCATCGTAGAATTCACAATATTCATAGACATGTCAGAAAATAATTACAAAAAAATCTTGATACAAAACAATACATTCAATGCAAGCAAAATCTTACAAATAAGGAATGCTAAATGAAAATTTACAAAATTCAAGTATACAGAAAAGTTAAAAGTTATTTAATCCTACAAACTTTACATATTTATATTTTGTTGTACACTTCTCATGTTTGTACTGGGGTGTGGTAACTTTTACCATCACCCTAAAACTACTGATTTACTTTTTCTTATATTTCCAGTTTTTCTTTAATTTATTAGGTATTGCCACAGTCAAATTTTTCAATTGTCTTAATTCTTTATTATACAATACAAACTCTGTAAGCCTATAAGCGCAGAACAGCTGTTCACGAGCCAATGACCTGCCCTTGACTTGTAGAAACCAGACATTATTATAAATTTTGCACGGGCCTGTATACCCTGCGCACGCTTAGGAGTTGCTACAAACGGCTGATCGTCCATAGATCTAGTGTTATACTCAACTACAGCGTCGTTGCAATTGCTTTCAGTACTACACATCCTACTATTTACAACAAGTTCTTTTACCATGTAAATATCATTATTCTGGAAATTATTCATAACCGTTTGGTTTCACATTAATTCAGATGAAACATTACTTCCCGTGACAGACTCGCCATCGGAATGTAAAACAGCAATACAAACATCTGAATACAAAATGTCACTAATAGGGTTAGTTACAACATCGGAATTTGATTCATTCCTCAACTTAATTCTATCATTTTCACAATCAGATACATTAATTTCACAGTCTGTTATTTCAATCACATCCATTAAATTATTTTTATTGACAAAATCATTAATACTTTTACATCAATACTATTACACATATTAATATCGCATTTCCACCGTCGATACCATTATTACACTTTTCATATTCTATAATAAGCTCTCTGCTTTCAAAAACATCAATTCGTACTAAATCTGATACAACACTGCTATTTGCACCAGTAATAACATCATCATTTACCATATCAGTTACACAAATACTTTTTTCAGCATGCATTATCACATCATTTACCACAATACTATTATTAGCACCCTCCGTTACATCATTCATTACACATTTGAGAAATATTTTCGTCGCATTCAGTATTAACTAATACATGATCAGTTAAACTATGATTTTAATTTCCATTATTTACTTTTGTAGATTTGTCTACATCCTTACACATCATATCATAACCAGTTATTTCCACATTATTAATATTGAACCACAGGCTCAGCAACTCCCTCATTATTATCATTAATTACCTCACAAAAAACTACCTCATCATTCTGAATACTGACACTATCAGTTATCTTATTACTCACATCAAATTCATTAATATTCATATCATAATCATTTTTGCAGTGAATTATTCACGGGTGTCCAGCCGGATAGAGTCATAGAATGACGACGTTTCAACAACCTGCTCGGTTATCTTCATCAGGTCTACTTTAGATAATTACTTCTCGAAATCATTAACAGACTGGGTTAGCTGCCTTATTTTTTATTTAGTGTCTCTGCCTCAACGGCGTGTTTGTGAACCTGAGTCTGAGTTGCTCTACTCTCTCTCTCTCTCTCTCTCTCTCTCTCTCTCTCTCTTTTGGTGTCTCATGTTTGTTCTTGCAAGCCCCGCTACCTTTGGCACCTTTGCATCTGTGTGTTAGGTATGTTCGTTTCTTCTCTTTGTTGTGTTCTTTGGAGGGGAAAACCCATAATAGGGGGAAAACCTCCTAGGTGTGTATGCAAGATAATGGTGTTAGGTATTAAATTTTATTTTATAATGGTTGGATAATGGGGCTACATAATAATCTTTATTTTATTCAGGTTGGAACACTATGCTTAAGGGGACTTTATATCGGTGTCATCTTTTTGGCATATAATAACCAATATTTCGTAAGCGTTCTACTTTATCTCTATTTTTGTTAATATATGTGTGGAACCTCTCAGCTTGCTGGAATATCGCTGTGTGTATTTTAGGTATATTCGTCCATTCATGAAGGTCGTCTGTGCTCGTAAATCTGCTGGCTTTAAAATCATGCGTAAACTTCCATTTTGGATCCTTTGCATTTTTTGAATATGGGTGTGGCTTGCTGTACCCCATACCTCTCAGCCATATAGTAATGTAGGTCGAATTATGGTTTTATACAGTCGTAATTTGGTGTCTGTTAATAACTCTTTGCTATACAAAATCGGATACAGGTTCATTAGTACTCCGAGGGTTTTGTGGCACTTGTCATTAATATGGCGGTTTTATATAAGTTTTGAATCCAGTGTCACTCCTAGGTATTTATGTTTCTCCTTTCAAGGAATCCCATGCCCTGCTAGTTGTGTTGCTTTTCTGGTTTCCTCCTTTTCATCGCGAAAAACACAGCCGCACTCTTGTTGGCATTTATGCAAACCTTGTTTGGACACACCAGCTTTCCACCTCTCCTATTTGTCTTTGCATCCTGAGAATAATTGATCTAATTCGTCGGCCTGAACTTATTGCCGCTGTGTCATCAGCAAATTGTACAATTGTGATGCCTGGTATGGATGGAAATTTATTTACGTAAACTTTGAATGCTGGTGGAGATATTTCTGACCCTTGAGGCAGTCCCGCTGTCATTTTCTGTTTAGTCGATCTTTGGCCTTTAACAGATGCGTAAAACGATCGATTTATTAGGTAGTCTGCAATGATTTTTGTGTAGCACAAGCTTATCTGCGTTTGCTCTTTTAGTTTTCTTAACAGCATATCATGCCACACCTTATCATAAGCCTTTTGAATGTCTAAAAATACGATCGCTGTTGAATTGGAAGTATTGAAACCTTTGCTATTGAGCTCCGTCATCCTGTATAACTGCAGCGTTGCTGAAAGTTTGTTCCTAAATCCAAATTGCTTGGGGCGTATTGTCTGATTGTCTTCTAATTGCCTTGTGATTCTTGTTTTGAGTACCCTTTCATATAATTTGGACAGACTGCTGAGAAGGCTAATTGGTCTATAATTTGTTGGATCTGAGCTTCCTTTTCCTGGTTTGGGTATGGCTAAGATCTTTGCCGTTTTCAAAGCTGTTGGAAAATAACGGAGTATTATGCAATTATTAATTATCCTTGTTATTAGGACAATTCCTTTCGTCGGCAGCTTTTTGAAATGCATGTTGGAGATTTGGTCGTCCCCAGGTGCTTTGTTAGCGCTAAGTCTTCTTATGATTATTTTTATTTCCACTGGACAGGTTAATTTGGGGTCTACTGGATCCATTGATCTTCTAATATCTTCGGCAATTTGCTTGGTTTCTTCTTCTTCCCGTTGTTGGGCCATAGTTAATTGCACTTCTGGTGTTGTATGTTGTGCTTCGAAATGGTCTGCTAGAATTTCTGCCAGGCTTATTGAGTCAAAGACCGCTCCATTCGGACCCATGATAGCTTGGTTGCCTGGTTTTGGTTCTTTCAGTGCTTGCACTAGGCTCCATGCGTCACGGTGTAGGAGGGTCAGACAGGACATTTTGTTCTCCCATTGTTCAGTTCTTCTTTCCTGTAACCGTTTCCTAACTTCCCTGGCGTACCTGTTCATTTCCCTTTTGTCCGCTGGATCCCTTAATCTCTGCCAGCGCTTCCGGTGTTGGTTCGTAAAGTACTTCAGTTCTTCTATAAGTGCTGACCCTTGTTCTTCCATTTTCGTCGCCATTACCGTTACGACTGAGGCCTGTTTATCTGCTTTTTTAATACCTTTCGTTTGAGTATCTATTGCTTTATCTATATATCTCCAGCTTATTATTTAATTCCATGGTGGGACAAATATTTTGTTGAATTAAATTAATGAATCTATCCCAGTCCGTCTGTCTAAGAATTTTGCTACCTGCTTGCCCAGTTCCTGATTTGTAGCAAAACTGGATTGTGATCCGATGATAGGTCATTTATGGTTTCTAGATGTATAGTTCGTCTTATATTCTTTGCTACCACTATATCCAGTACATCTGCTTGTTGTCTTGCGGAGGTAGGAATGTGAGTCGGTTCTTCTGGGCGCATAACTGTTGGATTAAGTATTCCGGATATTTCTATTAATCTTTGACCCTTTCCATTTGTAACTCTTCTATTCCAAGCCGGGTATTTAGCATTTAGATCACCACCCAGTATGCCTCTCTCAGATATTGTCATGGCACTATTTAAGTCATTCTCTGTTAGTTGTTTCCCAGGGCTGACGTATGCGGCGATAAATGTAACATCTCCATCTATTGTATTGATGCTTACTGCACTGGCTTCCCTGTTCTCAAGTTCCGGCAAAGTTTTTGGTTAGTGTGTGAGGGTTGATTTTATCAGGAGTGCCGTGCCCCCTCCCCTTTGTTTCTCTCTGTCCTTCCTGTAAATTTTCATGTTTGGTATTCGAAAATTATCGTTTCCTTTTAGATGAGTTTCCGTTATAAGCATCATGCCCACTTTCTTCCACTTTAAAAAGTCAATGATTTCTTGTTTCTTACTTTTTAAACCATTTGCATTGAAAATATATACATTGGTATCAAATGGCTTCCCCTTGTTGTTAGCCATTAATCCGTCATTTCGCTTAATCCTTTTATTAACGCAACGATTTTGCCCTAGACACTTGTTGCTTGTTTTATTTCTTTTAGTGTTGCCATAAAGATCGAGATCGTCTTTTTAAAACTCATATTTTTAAGGATGTCTTCCATTTCACTGAGATCCTCCATAAAGGCATTTCCTTTTTGTCTTTGACCTCCTCTGTCTCTTCCTTTCTCTTCTCGGGTCTTCTGCAAGTTTTCTTTTTGTTGGTTTGTTTTAACCTTATCTGCAGAGCTTCTTCCTGGTTCCGCGTTCCATTTGTTTTTGTCTTCTGACTGCTTTGTGTCGCTGTCACGGATACCTTTTTGCTTCTCCTTGTGTCCTTTGATTTGTCTTCATTTTGGACCTTCAATTTGATTGGTCTCAAAAGGGCTTGGTATGCTTGGCATCCCTTCCACGAGGCTGGGTGATCCCCGTCACAATTTACACATTTTGCCTTTTCTTGAGGGCTCATTTTGAAATTTTTTGTAGCGTGCCGTCCCGCGCAGTTCACACATCGACTGGGCATTTGACAATAATTTTGTGTTTCCCAGTCTCTGACATCTATCACAATGACTTGGTCCCTATCTGGACTTATAACTCTCCACACTTACTCTAGTGTATAGTATTCCTCTCATGTGGTATATTTCTTCGGACTTTTCTCCGGGATTTAGGGTTACACAATAGGTAGAAAGTGGAATTTGATCCCTTGTATCTGGATCTCTTTTTTTAAATTGGTGTACCATTTGTACGTCGAAACCATAATTAACAAGTTCAGTTTTGATGATGTCCACTGGAGTTTTTGGTGGTAGTCCCTTGATTACCACCTTTAGCTCTGGTGAGTATAGAAATTTATTTTCTCTCTCAAGGATAAACTTCTCACCATTTCATAATCTTCCATGATCTCTAGATGGTACTGTAGGCTGTCTCCGCAGAATATCACTTTGAGTTTTCCTTTTAAGAAGCTTTTTATCTTCTGAATTAGTGCTAGGAAGTTCCCTATTTGGTACGTTACAATTGGTGGTATTCATGGAAGTGGGTGTCTTTGTTATTCTGTTTCTTCTTCTTGTCATGATTGTCATGCGTCGTTCATAAGCTCGTCTTGGTCACCATCGCTTTCTTCAGAATGGTCTGATAAAACTGCAAATCTGTTGCCCAACTTCATCTTCACTCTAGAGTTTTGTCGGATTTCCTTTATCTCTCTTTGTTTATTTTATGCTCGTCGTCTTCTGTCATACACTGTTGTGAAATAAAATCCTTCTTGTGGCACTTCGCCTTCTTGTCCTATGTCAAAATGTTTTCCAGTAAATATAAATGCTTGTTTATTTGACTGTGTGTTCGGTTCTTGTGTTGTCAGTTGCGTATCCAGGTCGTTCTCTTCCTCCATTACCTCTCTGTTTTGTCCTCCGTCTTTGGATTGTTCTTCTCTCCTTGTCCCTGCATGCCTACAACCGGGGTGTTGCTCTTGTGCTTCGTTGTCACCTTAAGGATTCCCGGCGACAAGAGCAACCCTAAATCTCAGCGCCCGCGAGACTGCTTTATCTTCTTAAGCAATTTATTGCGAAGGGTTTGTCTGCTGACACTTCCTTCAAACGTTAAAAGGTCAGTTCCATTACTTCTGGTTTGTCTTTTAGTTTGCTTGGGTCTATTTTTAGTTTTAATTCAGTATTGACATCAATCTCTTGTGCTTTTCGTACAATGTGTGGTGTTGCCCTAAGTTTGCAATTAAGGGATTGTCTGAGTCTCTGTTAGCTCGGTAAAAAGATCTTGTAATATATGCGATTCTTTCTTCAGGTCAGCTGTGGGAAACTGGGGAGGCACGTGTAGTGCTCGCCGAAGCGCACGATTCTGCATGGTCTGCAGCCTTTTTATCGCGGACCTGCAGTCGTAGCCCCATACGGGACACGCGTACTCAATTACCGGTCTTATCAGGCGGCAATATACGCTCACTCCGGTATTGTCTGCCAGTGCGCTGTCCGTATTTAGAATAGGGTACAGCTCCCTTAGCCTCGTTGCGGCTTTGAGTCGGGTCTCCTCAATGTGACACTTCCATGTCAGCCTGGAGTCGAGCGTCACACCAAAGTATTTTACAGCGGTTGACCACTCGATGTCCTCTCCGTGGAGTCGTAGGTTTGTTGTCTGGTTGCGCTGGCGATCACGTTTCCCCAGACGTCTCGTCAGCATTATTGCTTGGGTCTTGGTTGAGTTTATGGTATTCCTCCACCGCCTGGCCCAGGCTTCAGTTTGTTGAAGTATTTCTTATAGACGCCGAATGGCAGCAGCTTTACATCTATGCGCGGTGAAGAAGCCGTGCCATCCGCGTATAGGGCTGTACGAACCGTTTCTGGAGCAGGGATGTCGGTAGTATACAGGTTGTACAGTACCGGCCCTAGTCCTGACCCTTGCGGCACACCTGCATTGATTGGGCGGCGAGAAGATAGTTCATTCCCAACTCTCACCCTGAAGGGTCATCCAGTGATGTAACTCTTAATTAGCTTCACAAGCGGGCCTGGGAGTCCATGGTTGTAAAGCTTATAAAGTAATCCGCTGGGTCAATCGGAGTCAAATGCTCGTGCCACATCTAGTAGGACTAGCGGACAGTAGCTCCTGTGGTTGAATGCGGTCGTGGCACGCTCGACTATGCGCATGATCTGCTGGGTGGCGAAGTGACACATTGCCAGATACAAC
>JARYHS010004782.1:0-35878 GCA_031002005.1 Vandiemenella viatica
GCGTAAGGAGACGGGTTCTCCCTGACAGTCAGCATAGACCCATAATCTATAAAATAGGAATCCAGATACCTGCAATCCGATCCGCCCCTAAATCTCGGTGGAACTTTCATACAGCAGATTGCAATGCCTATGCGAAGTATACTGACGCTAACATTCGATGGATCAAAGCAGTTCCATAGAAATATGCAAGGTTTGTAGGACTAATAAAAGCTGCAGCGAATAGAGCCATCCCGCGAGGCTTCAGAAAAGACTTTATTCCAGGGTGGAGTGTCAAGCAGATTTAGAGAAGAATTTGAGGAAAACAGCTATCATGAGAAGGCAACAGAACTGCTGGAATTACTTGACCATGCTAGATGAGATAAATGGATAAAAACTCTTATAAATCTGAACTTTACCCATTCCAGTAGAAAAGCCTGGTCTCTTCGCAAAAAGATCCTATATCAATACCCTCAAGGACACACTAATCCATTAATGTGGAATCAATAGCAAATCAAATTGTATATACTTCTACCGCAAAAAAGGACAAGCATTTCACTAGATGGGTCAAATCTGAGCTAAAACATTTAAAACCCGAAACTCAACCTCACTCTATATACTCCCCTCCATTCACATTGCAAGAGGTTCATGAAGGTTTAAAAACCGTTCCAAATGGAAAAGCTGCAGGATTAGATGGGATTTGTCCAGAATTATTGGAAAACTGTAGACCAGCTACATCTCGTTGGCTTGCCTCATTCTTCAGTTCTATAATAAAATCTGGAAAGCTTCCTCAGATCTTCAAGCGAAAAAAATCAATGATTTACTCAAACCAGGAAAAGATCCAACTATCCCACAAAGTTACCGTCCGATAGCCTCACTCAGTGTCACTTACAAATTACTGGAAAAGTTTATATTGAACAGAATAGCTCCGGCAATTGAAGCCCTGATCCCTGTTGAACAAGCTGTATTCCGTACCAGTCGGGACTGTAGTGATTAGGTCCTGTCTCTTACCACCTACTTGGAAGGAAGGTATCAGAAGAAAATGAAGAACTTATCTGTATTCCTAGATCTTTAGGCAGCATACGATACAGTTTGGAGACAGGGTCTCCTTCTCAAACTGATCAAGGCAGTTCCTTGTATAAAGATAATTTATGTACTGGAAAACATGTTAGGTAACCGCCTGTTCCAGGCGCACACTAAGTTCATCAAGAGCAGATTTTACAACCTAAATAATTGTCTACCACAAGGCTCTGTTCTCTCCGCTATACTTTTCAATTGATAAACTCATGACCTGCCAGACACAGTCTCTCGTAAATTTGAGTATGCTGATGACATCAATCTTACAGTGCAAAGAACAAACTTCATGGAAAGAAGCATCTCGGCATTCGCCTGGAGTTATTTGGGAAACCATGGAAAACCCAAATCTGGATGCCCGGACGTGGATTCGAACCGGCGTCCTCCCGAATGCGAGGCGAGAAAGTTAATCGTTCACCCACTACTCTCAGTAAATCCTCACTCATGACCTTCAGGAAATGGATGCCTACTTTCGAATGGCTCCATCAATCTAATCCACATAAAACAGAAATAGCTACATTCCATCTTAGTAACAAACAAATGAGATACCAGCCAAATATATTGTTCAGAGACCAGATGCTGAAGTATAACAGTACACCAAAATAGTGTGACATTAGACAGGTCCCTAACCTACAAAAGGCACCTTCAGAATTTAACTCCCAAGCTTAAAGGTGGGAACCACTAACTTCAATGGCTGGCAGGAACTTCATGGGCAGCTGATGCAAATACATTAAGAACAACAGCCCAAGCCTTGCTTTACTCCACACCTGAATAGTGCTTCAGCGTATGGCTTATAGCTCTCACATCCAGTTGGTGGACGTTCAGCTTCGACAGACAATGCGCATCATAACTGGCTCGCTTCTATCCACACCTATTCAGTGGCTGCCAAAATGACCAATAAATGACCGTAAACTAAAAAAACATGGGCCAATATATCGAATGGTCGGAAGAAACAAAGTACCCAGTGGTGATATTAGACAAAAAGCTTCTGTTCCGCAAACATATTTTAGACAGACGGAAACAGGGCACAGCAATATTAGCAAGCCTGTCCCCAATACTCCACAGCACGCACCTAGCCACATCAACCAAACTCGGAATTTACAAATCAATCATCCTTCCCTACTTACTCTACGGATCCCAAGTATAGGGAACAGCATATAAAACTAACCAAGATCAACTCCAGATATTGCAGAACAGATGCCTGAGAGTAATACTAAGGGCCTCAAGATACACTCCAACCGACATGACCAAGCAGAAATATTTAAACAAACAGAAAAATTCTACGATCGAATAGAGCAATTCAGAGAGACAGTCGAAAGGTTCCATACCCTTGTAACAACAATGCCAAGGCACTGACACGCCTATAAAGTGCCATTAAGCATTATACATCAGACAGAATGAAACTGAAATGAATATAAGAAAACTGTAGGGATTTTTCACGTAAGGTCGTCTTTGATGAAGCATAGCCATGTTTTCCTCTCAAAGAGCAATAAAAAGCTTCCCTAAACAGTGGCGTAGGTAGCTAGGTCAAAAAGGGCCTCTGTGCAAAAAAATTATTTTGTGGCCCTCAGGCCAGATGGGCGACCTTTTTTGCTTTATGTTGCTGGTAGTAGCTTCCTGAGCTGAGGCTAGGGGGGGGGGGACTCCATGTATCGCAGAGGTGCAGTTGGGGATCCCGAGAGGTGTGCTTGCGGGCCCTCTGAGGTAGCTTGGGGCGTAGGGGCCCCGGTGCACTGCACCACCTAGCCCCATAGTAGCTACGCCCCTGTCCCTACTAAACACACCCATCCTATACAAAGAGACACGTAAAGAAGAGCTACCTTAGTAGCGGAATCCCGTTGAAGCAAAAAAAAAAACTGTGCTCAGCAACATCCCACTACATCATATCAGAAGGCAAAAGGTTCTAATAAAACTACGGTCGGGAATTCTGAACAATGATGCTCTTCCCATCCATGGAGATGTTAGGGAATACAAAACAAGGCTGAAGTCACCTCGCCCTGCCTGGAAGACGGCTGTCAGTCAAACATCTAACTCCTTCAGCCCTACAGATAGCTGGACAGCGCAATGGGTACCGTCAATACCTCAGGGAATTACCAGGATTAAACTTCCCGTGGTCAATTCGGTGTAAATTAAATCGGATTAGATATGGTACGCTCAACTCTCCACACCTGGGCTGAGCATATTATCTGTACTGTGAGTGCGGTGAGGTTTCACATTGTGCAGGACTGTCCACTGCGTGCCTTTGCTGGTAGTCTGGAAGACTTGAATTTGGCTGCCCCGGAGGCGGTGGCCTGGTTGCAGCGCCTCGACGTCACATTGTAGTGGTTGTGAGTTGAGATCCTGTTTCAGTGGCCGGCTGCGGGCATTGACCGCTCAACTATGTGTATATATGTGTGTTTACTTTGAATCAAGATTGTTCATTTGTTGTTGAATGTTGTAAATGTCATAAAGAATCATACACAAACTAAGATAATAAGTGAACTGTAACCATTGTGTTCTAGCAGAATAATGTTTGTAAAGAGGATGCCAAAAGATAACTGGATAGTAATTGTTATATGAAAGTCAAATAAACTAATAGAGTTGGTATTTGAAAAAAAAAATTGTGTAAGGGTTTTGGAGAGATTATACTAGCCTTTTCCAACCAAATGACAACCTCTCCTTCACGTGGTGCACCCTGTTTGCACGGACGAGGCTCTGGCGACTGAAAAATTCCCGGTATAAGGAGTCACCCACTACTTGCCAACGGCCTCCGAAAGGAGGGCGGAAGAGCGGGGAGCGGTTCAGGGTACTCTCTTACCCCTGGGGTTGGAAACGGCCCCTAAAGGCGGATGAATCAGAAATGATAAACGACATGCGAATGAAGAAGGCAACGATAAACCACTGCATTAAAGACTCAAAGGGTATCCCAATACCAGGTAATCCTCTCAAATTACATATAGTATGATGGTTTCTTCCTGGGTAAAATATTCCGTAGGTGGAACAGTCTCTCAATCGGATTTCCGGGTGGGATTTACACAGGGAGGAGTCATAAGAATGGATAGAAACATTCTACGAGTCGGAGCGTGGAATGCTAAAAGACTGAATAGATCAAATTGATTCGAAAACTAAAAATGGGAGATGGAACTACTTAATTTAGATGTGGCCTGGATTAGTGAGATTAAATGGAAGGACACACAGGATTTCTGGTCAGGGAAACACAGCATAACTAGCGCACAAGCTGCCGATTGAGTAACTTGTGTATGAATTGTAATGAATAGGAGATTAGGGAAACGGATGAGTTAACAGTGAACAATTTAGTGACAGGATTATTTTGACGAGGCTAGAAACTAAGCTTTCCCTAACCACATTAGTACAAGTGTAGATGCCGACGTTGCAGTAACATGATGAAGAAATGTTATTAGATTACTAGGGGAATTGCCACCAGAGCGTTAGCTCCATGGCAATTAAATTATTAAATTAATAATAATAATAGTAATAAATAGCGAAAATTTATTCTGAAATTGAAAAATTAATCCAGTATGTGAAGGGGAGGAAAATCTAATATTCATGGGTGATTGGATAGCGATAATGGGAGAAGGAAAAGAGGGGCCTACTGTTTCTAAAAGTGTGGTACGCGAACCCATAGGGGTTCGCCAGTTGATCGTACAAGAGTTATGTAATGTAGAATCATGCTAGAAGGATTTACACCTGAAAACGTCCAGGGGATACAGTCAGATATCAGCTAGATGCATGGTCAAACAGAGATCCAGGAATCAGGTTCTAGACTGTAAGGCATTTCCAGGAGCAGACACAGAATCTGGTCATAATCTGATGGTTATGAAGCGTAGGCTGAAATTCAAGAGAATAAAGAAGCAATACAAGCAGAACAGACTGGAAGTCAATAAACTGAAACATTCTATTAAGAGATAAAAGTTTGCAGAATAAAGTTTGGTCTAGGAAGTAACTTTGAAAGCAGCTAAACTGAGAAAGAATGTAATACATAAAATACCGAAATAATGAAAGATGGTAAAGAAATGTAAGGGTTTAGGAAAGAAGCCGCCCAAAAACATTGGATTACAGAAGAATTTTTGGAGTTGATTGGTCAGAGGAGAAGGCACAAAAATGCCCAGGATGAAGCAGGAAGAGAGAAATACAGACAATCTTGAAATCAAATATACAGGAAATGCAAAGAAGCAAAAGAAAGTTTGTTGCAAGGAAAGTGTGAAAATGAAGAAAACGAAATGGTCATGAGAAAGGCATAGGTGGCATATAGGAAGTTGAAACAAAATTTCGGTAAAATGATGAAAAGAGGAATAAACATTTAAGCTGCCAATGGGAAATTTCTTCTAAGCCCAGAAGATAGAGCTAACTGATGGAAGAAAACATAATGGAAATGATTTGAACAGTGCATTAGAAAAAGAAGTTGTCGACATTTATGACTTAGGTCAGCGGTTCTCAAACTTTTGTGCTCCGCGAACCCCTTTTAAATTTTCCATACAGTGGCGAACCCACTAATTTTTTTTTTAAAAAAAAAGCTTTAAAAAAAATAAGAATTTTTATTTTCATAAAAGTAATACACTTATACAGAAGATTGTTGTCAGTTAATGTGATAGATGAGCTTGTTTTTTGTCGCATGTTGAGTCAATATCAGGAACAGTTTTACTCAATCTCAGTCTCATTTCATATTCGACATTCATTCGATTCCTGTATTTCGTTTTTATCATAACCAGGTGTGAAAACCCACTCTCACATAAGTAAGTTGTCACGAAGGGTAAAAGGAAATTAACTGCTTTACGTGAGAGCTCCGGATATTCTTCCTGTCTTGCTGCCCAAAAATCAATTAAAGACATCTTTTTAAAATCAGCATGAAGAGTACGATCTGTGGACATTTCCAGCAATGATTCATGTTGCTTACTGCTCAAACCAGAATTTATGCTTTTGGTTGTGACCATAAATGGATTTCGAACCCAGTCTTCAGCATTACCGATATCTGGAAAATACCTTTTCAGTTCATCAGAGAGCTGAGACAAATGTACAATAATTTCAGCTTTTACTTCGGCATCCAGTGATAAGGTGTTGGTCGAAACAAATTCATGCAGAAGAGGAAAACATTCAATAACACCTGATATCATGCAAGTTTTCCAAAATTCAATTTTTCTTATGAGGGCTTGTATTTTATCCTGCACAATGAATATGTTACACGTGGAGCCTTGCATAGAAGCTTTCGTTTCGTTGAGAGAAGAGAAAATATCAGCTAGATATGACACCCTTATAAGCCAGGTTTCATCTTCAAATCTTAACTTGAGGTTGAAGTCACTGTCCTTCACAAATAAATAGACTTCATGACGCAGTTCAAAAAACCTAGCTAACATCCTGCCTCTTGACAACCAACGCACTTCACAATGTAAGAGTAATGAAACATGTTCACTGCCCATGTCCCGACATAATAATGCAAAAAGTCTCGAGTTGAGCGGACGTGCTTTTATGTAATTTATTATCTTTACGACCTCTGACAATACTGTTTTTAAATAATCAGGCATTTGTTGCACGCCAGTGTCACTCTGTGCAATGCACAGTGCATACTTTTGGCTTCAGGAGCAAGATGTTTAATTCTAGTGATTAGTCCAGATATCCTACCTGTCATGGCCTTGGCACCATCAGTCGAAACACCAACACACCTTCTCCAGTCTATGCCATGTTCTTCAAAAAAATCATTGATGACGTTGAAAATATCTTCTCCTTTTGTCGTAGTCTCCAAGTTCTTGCATAACAGAAAATCTTCTTCAGAAATGTTTCTGTGTACATATCTAACAAAACTAAGTACATTCGGCAGTCCAGTAATATCTGTTGATTCGTCAACTTGAATTGCAAAATAAGTATTTTGCAGTCGTTCTGCTAGTTGATTTTCAACATTGAGTGCCATGTCGTGAATGCGCCTTGCGATTGTGTCATTTGAAAGTGGTATTTTATCCAGCAATTTTGCTAATTTGTCTCCTAGCACGCAACTGACCATATCTTTAGCAGCTGGCAAAATTAATTCCTCAGCAATATTGTATGACTTGCCGGTCTTTGCAATTTTGTATGCCACTAGGAAAGACGCACGTAAATAATCAGCGTTGGTAGTTGCAGTATTTGTCACAGTTTTTTTTGAAGATTCCAACTCCCTCTTTTTTCGAACAAAAAAATCTAAAGATTTGTTTACGTACTGCTGATGTTTTGTCTCCAAATGTCTTCGCAGCAATGATGGCTTCATCGAGCTATTTGCGAGAACTTCTGAACATATTACACACTGTGGCTCTGGGTACTGGGTGTCTTCTTTGCACACAAATCCAATTTTCAGATAATCTTCATCATATTTTCTTTTCTTTGTCGATGGAATGAAGTGTTCTTCTGGTTTACTTGTTTTCCGCGTATTTTCTTTCGAAATTGAACTTTCAGTAGACGTAGACACAATTTGACTCAACGAAGTTTTCAATGTTTCTGAACTGGATAACTTTTGAGTATCTGGGCATTTTCCGCGTATTGATCCGGTTTTTAACCACTGGTTCATGTTTTCACTTACTTTTTAATCAAAATTACTTATCAACTTTATTTCAGCCGGCCGAAATAAGTGCGCGCGCGGAGTACCACTGACTTGAGAAACAACTATACTAAACAATGCCGCGCGCTTTTTGTCAGTCACAAATTATTACGTAATTTCAAGCCATTGTAGCCCTTTCTTAAGGCATTATTTTCCGCCCCTATTGTTACCAAACCTAACACGATTGTGAGTGGTGCCGAATAATGGAAATATATAGCATAATGTAGAATTTGAACCTTGAAAGATATTTGGCGTTCAAAAATTTACATATTATCTATTAATACTTATTCGGCACATCGAGTGAAAGGAGCGATATTTCTTTGAAGGCATTGTATTAAATGATGCATGTCACACGCGTGATACAATCAGTCTGCCACCATTACGTAAATCTCGCCGCGAACCCCCTATGATCAACTCGCGAACCCCTAGGGGTTCGCGTACCACACTTTGAGAATCGCTGACTTAGGTAATCCTATTTGAGGATAAAATTTGATAGAGCTTTGAATGGTTTTAAATTATATAAGGCAGTTGGAATTGATGAAATCCTAGGAGAAAAAGGAACACAAAGATTATTAAAACTTATATCAAAAAGTTATGAAACATGAGAGATTCTTACTGATTTTATTAAATGTGTCATCTTCACAGTTCCAAAGAAAGTACAAGTAAGTTGACAGGTGTGAGATTTACGGCACTATAAGTCTAACATCACATGCCTCAAAATTACTGACCGGAATAATATTCAGACGAATGGAAAGTGTAGTAGGAGGGATAGTAGGTGAAGATAAGTTTGGATTTGGAAAAAGCCGTGGTACAAGACAAGCGATTCTGGCGTTAAGGTAAATACTTGAAGGTCGAATCAAGAAAAACACTTTTATGGCGTTTATTGATTTAGAACAAGCATTTTATAATGTTAGTTGGGACAAAATATTCAAAATTGTTAAGAATTTGAGTCTAAAATATCGAGATAGAAGAGTAATTTATAATCTTTATAAGACTCAAGTAGTTACGATAAAAAGTAGAGAATCATGAGAGACATGTATCAGTAAATAAGAGTGTGAGACAAGGTTGGAGTCTATCCCCATTAATATTCATCTACTTTGTAGAGGAAGCATTAAAGGAAGAAAGATTTGAATGTAGCATAAATGTTCAAGGAGAAAAAATCAGTATGCTACGATTTGCTGATGACATTGTCATAATAGGAGAAGAGGATATTGAGAAGTTATTGAATATCATGAATAAAATACAAATGGAAGATTTAGGACTAAATAGAAACCAAAGCAAGACAACAGTGATAAAATGTAGCAGAAATGATACCAATAATATCGGATAAAATATAAATATAGGTTCGGAAGCGATAGGAAAAGTTAGTGAACTTTGCTACTTTCGAAGTAAAATTACAACTAATGGCCGGAGAAGGAATGTTAAAAGCAGAATAACACTAGCAAAAACAGCCTTCATGAATAGGAGAAATGTTTTAGTTTCAAAAATTGATCTAGGTCTCAGAATAAAACTTTTTAAAAGTCTATGTGTGGAGCACAGTACTTTATGGCAGGGTAGCATGAACTTTAGGAATACCGGAAAGAAGGAAACTTGTATCATTTCAGATTTTGTGCTGTGGAAGGATGCAGGAGATTAAGCGGATGGATAAAATTTTAAACGAATGAGTTTTAGAAATGATAGGCGTGGAAAGAAGTTTGTGGAATAGTCTTACAGAAAGAAACAGGATGGTAGGTCATATTTTGAGACATGCAGGATTGATTAATTTGTTAGTGGAGGGAACAATCGAAGGCAAGAACTGCAGAGGAAGACACAGATTAGAATATATGAAGCAGATAATTGAGGACGTGGGTTGTAAGGCGTATGCTGAAGCGCAAGATAGGAAAGGATGGACGATTGCATCAAACCAGTCGAAATACTGATGACAGCAACAAAAGAAAAATCTGAAAAATAATTCATATCATTTAAAAGGTAATTTACTTTTAGCCGCGGGATTAACCCAGAAATGGATACAGTTTATAAATAAAGATCCTATAGTATTTATGCGTCACTGGAAATTGTGTTAATTTATAAATAAGGAGGAAACCTTACACTACATTTATTGGATTTTTGGTAGCACCCTTGCAGTGTATACGCTCCTCAATTTCATATATTGCTAGATTGTTTTAACGTTTTATACTATCATGCTTTTCTCTGTGTAGTACACGATTTAAAACAAACCTTGTTTAATCACAGCCTATCCTATTATCCAACAATTACGAATCAGATTTCCTTTCATGTAACTAAAGAAGTAGTACAATACAGAGGATGAAAAGTATAGCTGACCACAAAATTGCCATTCATATGTTAGGTTATCATTTAATATAAGAAGCGGCTACTAACGATAAAAGTATAAAATGTATTTACTTGCATAGCATACCACAGTAAAACCTACGTAGTTTTCCCCCAGGTTCACGGAACTAGTCTGGATGTACTTAAATTTAAGCAAATGTCATTTTGATCACAACTAATCTATTAGTTTAATTAATAGAAAAATATAACTATAAAGTAATAAACAAAAACACTACACAAGTAATATCGTAATGACCAAGCTATAGAGAAAACACACACATGGTACAAACATGTCAAACGGAATAAAAAAAATCACCCATAATTTCACTTTTAATAACGTTAATCCTGAAGTGTACCGACTAGATATACCTTCCTTTTTAATTCTTAAAATTTTGATTAACATTTCAACTTTACATAATCAATATATATTATAAAAGTAAGTGTACATGTACATCTACATACCAGATATATACTCTGCAATTCACAAAATTGTTGGTGGCAGAGGGTGCTCAGTCTGGTATCCCGTCCCGACATCGCCGCATGCTCGGTAGAGGGCATGGATGTCGACCTCATATAGACGGCGCTGGCATCGGGCCAATCAGCGCCACCACATCGTAATTTCCGCCGCGGCTAATCGGAACCGACCCGCCGAACATATAAATAAAGACAGCGCAGCTCCACACCACAGTTCAGTGTTCACTGCGCTTTCGGTACTCTCTCTTACTGTGAATCGCCTCTCGGACTTTTGACAGTACTCGTTCTTGGCTTCGTTTTGGTACTCTCTTCGGACTCTTTGTACCTCACGTTGGACTCTGCCAGTGCGCGTTTTTGGATTACGTTTCGGCCTGCTCCTGGGATTTGTTCGGGTTGTTCGTGACCGTCTCCCGTGGACCGCCTTCTGACGTGTGACGTTCGGTCGTCGTAAGGACATAGAACTCAGCACCAATCCTAATTTCTTCGTTGTGCATTCCAATCCCTAATGTTACGAGGAAAAAAAGAATTCATATAAGAATGAGTGCGGTACCTTATTTCTCTAATCTTATCTTTCCTGTCAATCTGGCTCAAATAGGTTGGTGGACGAAGTATTACACTACACTCGTAAGTGAAAGTGGAAGTACACGTGTTTACCAATAAGTTTAAACGAAACGTGCGTTGTCTATCTACCAGAGACTCCCAGCCTAGTCAACTAATCAGTTCTGTGACGCTTTTACATGGACTGTAGCAAGCGGTCAAGAATCGATCGTCTCTTCTCTGTACTGTCACTACACTTTCTATCAACCCCTTACGAAACGGATCCCAAATAACACAACAATAGTCCAAATGTGGACGCACAAGAGATTTGTACGCTATCTCGTTTGTTTGTTCATAACAATTCTTCAAGATTCGACCTATGAATCGCAGCCTAGAATTAGCTCTACCTACTAACGAATTAATGTGTAAGTCCCATTTCATGTTCCTTTGTACTGTTACTCCCAAATATTTCATAGAATCGACCATATCAACAACTGTATTGTTTAAATCGTATTTCTGAACAATTGGATTCTTTTTATTAGTTATGCTCATTGTCTTGCACTTTTTACAATTTAGCGTAAGGTGCCACACAGCGCACCAAGCCATAATAACATCCAGATCGCGCTGAATTTCTAAGCAATCAGCCAAATTCCTTACTTCCTTATAAATAACCTCATCATCAGCAAACAATCTAATAAGGCTTTCACTTTGTCTCCGAGATCGTTTATAAAAATTGAGAAAAGAAGTGGTCCTATTACACTTCCTTGAGGTATACCCGATGTAACATCTAGATTAGATGAACTTTCTCCTTCAACGACGACATACTGCGACCGATCAGTTAGAAAATCCTTTATCTGTTCACAACGCTGATCCGATATATAGTACGCTCGAAGCTTCGCTAAAAGGCGGTTGTGTGGCGCAGAGTCAAAGGATTTCTGGAAATGTAAAAAGAATTGCATCTACTTGTGAACCTGCGTCGATAACTTTAATTACTTCGTGTATAAATAGGACCAGCTGGTTTCGCATGTTCTTTTCTTCCCAAATCCGTGTTTATTTGTTGTAAGCAAATTATTTTCATCTAGAAAATTCATAATGTTCGAGCATATAGTATGCTCCATAACTCTACTACAGAGAGATGTTATAGATATGGGACGATAGTTTCCAGGATCACTTCGACCACCATTCCTGAAAATCGGAGTTACTTGCCCGATTTTCCAGTCTGAAGGTACTTTTCACTCTTCTAATGATTTACTGAATATAGCAGACAGAAATGGCCCGATTTCCGCAGCATACTCAGAAAATACTCTTACTGGAATTCCACCCGGGCCCGGGGCTTTCCCCCACTTCAGGAGCTCTAATTGCTTAATGATACCTGCATTATCTATTCGTAATGATTCCATCACCAACTCGACACGACGTGGAAAAACAGGAATACTATGGGAGCGTGCATGAACCAAGTAGCTCCAGTTTGGTCTCCTGTGAACCCCCCTCCCCTCCACGTAGCCCTACGCGGCTTTTGCTTCTAACCCCCCCCCCCCCCATGTAGCATGTAGCTTTTTTCTTTTTTGAATCCAGGAGACATTTTGTACTGTTTTCTCCTCTTAGACTATTGTAAATTACATACGGATATAATTAACTGAGGGAAATAAGTATTTACATGCTGTTGTGTGTTCTGTTTATCATTTTAACTGTGAAAAATGTTATGTAAGGAAAGCTACGTGGCCTGGCTCGGTAACCCACCCTCCCCCCATAGCTCAGCGTAGGCTTCCAGCAAACCCTCCCTTCCCCCACTGAACGGAGCCACTTAAATTGTGCATGGCCCCTATCCTTATTTTCATCAGCAAATGAATTTTTGAATACAGTATTTAGTAAGTTATCTTTATCGCGGCTTTCATTAACTTCGGAACCTTCACAAATTAGTGCTTGAATTTTGCTGTTGGTACAATTGACTTTTCGTACATACGAACAAAATTTCTTTGGGTATTCTGTGAGACTCTTAGAGAGATTTGGAATGAAAATCGTTGAAGGCCTCGCGCATTACATTCTTAACACATCCTCTTAACTCTGCTAAGGTTTCTAAATCGCTGCGACACACCTTCCTTCTTGAGCGTGCGTGTATCCTCCTTTGTTTTTTGAGTAATCTTTTGACTTCGCAAGTGTACCACAGTGGATCATCCTCCCCATTTATTGTTGGCTTCGGTATACCTATATCCATTCCTTCCCTGACTATTCGTATAGACCGATGCCACATCTCTTCAACGGTGTCCTTTGTTGACTTGAAGTTATTGTTATTATTCCTCAGGTAGGTTCTAAAACACTACTTTGAGGCCTTACTGAATCTGTATACAATCCGCCTTTTCTCCTTTTTCGTTTGGTCATTAGTCTGATAGTTGGAATTACCGCTTTTTGATCGCTTATACCTGTGGTCGTTGAAACGTCGGTGAATAATTCTGACCAGTTGGTAACCAGCAAATCTAAAATGTTTTCGCTACCGTTATGACACCGCGTAGGTTCATTATCTAGCTGCTTGAGATGATTATCTGATAACAAATCGAGAATTATTTGACAAGCTGCCTTACCCCTGCTACCTGTAATGTGAACGTAATTACGCCGGTCAATATAAGGCTCGTGGAAGTGACCTACAAGATATTGTCCAAGGCACTTTTGAAGAGAGCTGAAGGTATACTAGACCCGCAATTAGGAGAATATCAGGCAGGATTTAGAAAGGGCAGATCTTGCACAGAACAAATATTTAATTTAAAGAACACAATAGAAATAAGAAAAATCAGGAACTTGAAATATGTAATTACCTTTGTCGACTTTAAAAAGGCCTACGACTCAATTGACAGAAATGTACTAATAGATATTCTGAAAGAATTAGGACTCGATAGTAAAACAACTGAAATAATTAAAGGAACACTAACAAATACGACGTCCAAAGTAAAATTTATGGGAGAAATTTCCGAGCCGTTTGAAATTAATTCAGGTGTGAGACAGGGAGATGGTCTGTCTCCACTACTTTTCAACTGTGCATTAGAAAAAGTAGTGAGGGAATGGAGGAAAGCCATCAACACAAAGGGTGTTCAGCTGGGAAGAAATCCAAATAAAATCACCATAGATTGTCTAGCTTTTGCAGATGACATGGCGGTAATTACTGATTCACTGGATAGTGCAAAAGAACAAATCGAAGAACTGGAGAAACAGGCAGCCAAAGTAGGATTACATATATCTTATGAAAAAACACAGTTCATGACAAACATCAATGATGCTCCTCAAAATCTTAAACTTCGCAATGGAACAATAGTTAAAACAAATTGTTTTAAATATTTAGTATAATGGATAACAAGTGACACAAAAGAAAAGACTGCAATAGAAACTAGAATACATAAAATGGAAAGAGCATTTCATACGACAAAGAACATATATAACAAAAAATCCTTATCATGGAACACAAAACTAAGGCACTATCAAGCAGTGGTTAGACCAGAAACGTTGTATTCGGCAGAAACGCTTAAGCTAACAAGATATGGGGATCTTGAAAAACTGGAAAAAGTAGAAAGAAGAATCTTGAGAAAAATACTGGGACCCAAACCTAATAGTAATGCTGAATACAAATTAAGACCAAACTGAGAACTATATTCGAAAATAGAAAAATTAACAGTTATAATGAGGAAAAGAAGAATGAAATTTTAAGGGCACATATACAGAATGGATAGTAATAGACTAACAAAACAGATCTTCACCTTACTGAACAAATACAAATCCAAACCCACATGGTTCACTGAAACTGAAAAGGACATGAAAAATGCTGGAGTGAAAGCAGATATAATAGACAACAGAACACTTTTTAGGGAAGTAATTCACAAGGCAGGTTTTTAAGAGAGACAGAAATACATCACGGGAAGGAAATGGACCCAGGAACAAAAGGAACAACACTCTCAAAGAATGAAGGAAGTTTGGAAGCAAAGAAAATTAAAAACAAAGAAACATAGCCAAAGTTGATTTATCGTACCCTCCAAAAGGGTTATTCGGAATAATAATAATAAGGCAGATTGAAGTAGCCTCCTAGAATTATAGCGTGATCCTGAAAACTGCTAGATATATTATTTACATTACTTCTTAATTCCTCGGCGATAGCTATGTCAGAATCGGGTGGATGGTAGAAGGCGTGTATGATGAATTTTGACCCAGCAACATTGAGTTTAATCCATATGATTTCACAAATCTATAGACGTCTTTTTCATTTCATGGGAGACATTTACTCACAGCAATAAATAACCCCACTTCCACGAGAATGTACGAAAAATGTTCATGCTATCTTTAAAAGTTTCGGCTGATCTTATTTCCGGTTTTAGCCCACTTTCTGTAGCGATAACGATATCCGCTTCTGTGCTGCAATTAACGCTTTCATGTTCCGGTTGTTTGTAATAAAAGCTTCTACAGTTAATTACGAGAACTTTTCACTGTCGAGATTCTTTTACGTTCCTCCTATATTCCGGTATTGCATCTGTTTAAGTTGCGCGTAACTGTATTTCGTGTTTCGGGACTTCCTCCCCCAGCCTAAAAAACACCCAGTGCATTCCACACGGCTCCTGCCACCCGTGTAGCCGATTCACGTATGTAGTGCACACCTGACATATTAAGGGGAACCCTACATGACTCGACCCTATGGTGAATATCGAGAAATCTGCTGCCAATATCGTCCCGGAAACGCTGCTGCTGCACAATACGACGATCAACTCGACCAACGGATAGACAGCCCTAGCTAGCTGTGCTTAGGGTTTTACTAAGATAACCCCCACTCCACTCCAGCTCTTTGGAGAGGGCAAACTCTGACATAACCTAACTGCATTCGGTCATAATGCCAGCTTGCGTTCTGGTTTCGGCGCCTGACAATTGCCGAATCGCTGACTCGTGCTCTACTTGTAGGTTGTGGCTCTCGTAACGTTGCTTAATTTTGCTCGCTCGTCTGTCCTCTATCCCAACCCCAAACAAGTGTAAAAATTACTCAAGTAAAACCTCTGGTATTACTACATCTCCCATCCCACGTCACGTTTTGGCTCGACTCCAAAACCAAATTTGAATCTAAGTTACATTTTACTTGTTTACATAATTTTTTTGTCTAATGCTAGGTACAATTTTCTCATTAGGCCGACTGCATTTTCCATGTGTTCTGGCTACTGTGTTTTTCTTTACAATTCCCATAGTGTCTCAGTTACATGGCATGATTCTACGTTTTTATCTGTATACAATATTTACCGTGTTCTTCTCTGTTTCAAAAGTGAATCCATATTTATAATGACAATTCATCAAGACTGCACACAGGGGTATTTGACACAAAAAGCCGATCAAAAGTCCAAAAAAATTTTAAGCAAATTCCAAGAACCCGTATCTACCCGACTCGAGGCAAATGTCTATAGAATAACAATCAGCAATGTTTTTTAGATAAGCTTCATTTCCTACCCCGTGAACAGTCATCTTCTGAGCACATTGCAAGACGTACATACTGTTACCAAGCAAATACAAGAAAATTATAAGTTCTACCAATTTAATTTGTGAGTGATGTTAAGTGAGTCGTGGTTATTTTAATCATGGATATTGTTCAGCCAGGTACCTAGAATTGAAATAATAGTAACATACATCCAAAGGTATCGCACATCTTTATTTCTGTACATTTTTGTAAGCTGACTCATTTTGTACTAATTTTTTTATTACTAAAAGTATTAAACAGTGATTTTGTTATATTTCCGGACCTTTCCCGAGTCTGATTTCTTGTATGGTATTAGTTTAGTGTACTATCTTGGTGTTTCATTGAAAATTAGGTGCCAAAAAGTGCCAAACGTCTATTTATTCGAAAAAATTCTAGATTATTTGCAATGAAACAAACTTACTTTTTTCCGTCATATTAATTCATATAAAATTTTCTTTGTTATGGGCTCTTCTGGTATCAAGCTCATGACCCGAAAAGTTATTTATAATATGAGTAAACACGAGAAAGGAAATGATTTCGTGCAAAAGTTGGAATTAGTCTAGGAAAATATTTTAAATCAACCGACATTCACGGTCGAACAAACGCAACAGTTCTAACAAAAGTTTTCAAGGCTTAAATTGGAAATTAAAAGAAAATGGCAGGCTGCTAAGAGAACTGAGAGTGCATTTTTTTAAAAAATACCACGATTGGTTCAAAGGATGTATCTAAATACCCATAAAATCCAATCCGACCAATGTGGGTCGGCCTAGAATATCTTTCGAGGATTTGACCGATTTTAGCAAATGATGTCAGCAGAGATAATAGGTATTAACAAAACAATGATTGACAGGTTTTATACTATTATGTGAATGATATATAGTGGATACAAGATAGATATATATATATAAAAATATTCTCCACTGCCACGAAAAATTTAAGATGTACTGTACATTGAATTGTACTCGTGGCATCCAATATTACCTATACAAGAAGTATTGATTGAGGGCCCACTTATAATAGAGTATGCTCTTTTGCCTATAGGCACTCTGTCAGAAGCAGCACCAGAAGCTAGAAACAAATATTTTCGACGATTTAGGGAGAGACTCTCCAGAAAACTTAGTTGGATTTAGTGCAACATAGATGTCATTAATAGTCTCTCACTAACTTAGGATCCGTATTTGAGCTTCATCAGGCACAAAACCCCAAAAATATCTAAATCATTCAATCCAGAAACTATTAAAATATTACTGTAATGGGACCCGAGTACTCAAGAAGAGAACGAGCCATAAGGTGAAGATTCCGACGACGAAGGATGGAACGATTCGTCAGAATGATATTTTATTGTACATGTATGATTTATTGTTTAGGTATTTTGTAAATATTCGCTTAATATTTTATAAAGAGTATGAACACAGTACCTGTTCTTTATAATTACTCCTACTACACAGTTATAAGTTCTAATGCACAAAAGAAGCGAAACAAAATTCCAAATTACGTAGAAATAATTTTGATCGACTTTTGGTGTCAAATACCCCTGTGTGGACTGCATAAATTCTTTTCTCTGTGTTTTTCGGTGTTATAATGCTTCGAAAAGGTATAATGGTGTTATTTATGAGGATTGACTGAGATCACAGCAGACTCCAGAGTCCCAGAGCAGATGCGATCTGTTTACATTCCGTCAGCCATAGAGTGACCAACTGCCTTGTGCTGAGTGCGCGCTTGTCTCAGCACACCGGCGACCTTGTTGTCAGCATATGCCGTGACGTCCCTTGGACGCGGTTACTCGTTCTGAAACACTCGTATTAAACAATGAGTTGACATTCCGCTTTAGTTTTAACATTGTCCTTGATACACAACCAATACATTTTCACAGAAGTAATTTCTACAAAGATTACAAATACATCTCTAGTATTCTTTTGATGATTGATTATCTCTTCTGTGGCACTCATCATTCGTTTTAACTTGATAAATAAGTATGTTCTAACTATCTTCTCCAGAAATTTTTATACTAATTTAACATTTTAATTTTTCTCCTCTGACTTGCTTTACTTGTTTTTCCTCTAGGTATGAAACAATAGTTCATAATTATCTTTCGTATCTACCTCTTAGCTTCTAATTACATTTCAACTACATTTATACAATCGTATTATCTCTCATACAACAATTATCAATTGTACATAAATCCTTCAGACATTTCTTATTGGTTTCTATGCCTCTCTCGAATTGAAAGCTTATATTCCGTTCGCTCCATTTCTTCAATCGCATATAAGCTGCTTCACAATCTTTAACACTTAGCTAACGTAGGTTAACACTCTTTTAATGACTTCATTACGACTTCCCGTCGATTCAGTAATATAATAATTCCAGTTTTAATTTTTACATAACTTCTCGCGTTTGATTATATTCATCATAATTACAGTTTATGTGCTACCTTTTAACTTTTTACGACATTCCTGTTTCCTCTCATTCGCTTCCAATAATTCTCTCACAGAACTGTTGTCAATTACGAAAATATATTTGATTTAAAAAACTAGGGTTATAGGATTTATACTAATTAATCATGCTCTACATATTTACTCCCCATGAACATTTTTTTTTTTTTCATTTGCTTACAGTTCTACATTTTCCCCCTACTTATTATTATTTGATATTTATTACGTTAATGATGATATATACATAAATTTGTTCACGGATTGCTGTGCAATATTTCCGTTATTTTTGATTCTCTTCCACTCCTTACAACTTAACATTGAATTTCGCTGCACCTACCGATTTGTATTATGCAACCCGCCACAACATATTGTTCTTGTTACTCACACCTGTGACATGATTTCGCTGAGCTTTGCTTGCACAACGATTCTACCACCTCCGTATCTCCTCGAGACCGATTACGTTCATGGTGCTCCAACATAGCTTCGCTTTTAATCTGGTGAACGGCCCCCCGTTTTTTTTTTCTTTTTACATTAATGTGTCGCCCATTGCTCACACTATTAATTTTAAAGTCCCTTGACTTTTCCCCATTTGACGGAGTTCGTTGACCCCCTGCATGCATCCCTCGTTGCATTTTCCCGTGACTCGTCCACAGATTTGCTCTTTTTGGCGAACCCTCTCTCGGATTCACTACCTCGTTTACTGATGTGTAGCCTTCGCATACACTACTCAACGCAGAGTTCCCTGACTCCATTTTCTTCGTAACACTTCGTTCGTGTTCGAATTTACCATCGGCGGTATACCCAACCCTCACAGGTGGCTGGATTCCGTTCACTTAAGACCTGAGACACGCCTTACCTAGCGTTCTCCTTACCCCCCGGGATCCCACAAATTTTTACTCCCGGCAAATAATTTCACACGCGGCTCTTTCGCCGCTACGCCCACATTTACCCGGATTCTACAGTCTCACATTTGAGTGAACACACTGCAAAACCCCGGATTCCCCGTGAATCCCATAACTCCTATTATGGCAGAGATCGCTTTTACCTTTCCAGGTTAGCTCACAATCTCCATACTCTTTAACGACCTGTAGATAGAGGCTCTGTATGACCTCTATGCTTCACCCAATACTGCCCTCTTGCAGTACCTCCCTTATCTTCCTCCGCACTTGTTACACCTTTGACCAAAATCCTCTTTACTCACTATTTAATTTTGTGAATTTTCCAATCGGAAAATTATCATGGAACACCCCTCCGTGAACTGCACTCCTCCATAGCTTCTCACGATGACGCTTTTGTCACCAATTTTTTCGTAACACTTTAAAATATTGCGTCCTTCCCCGACACAATTCATTTACCACTTTACAGTTTTTTTGCATAATCTCACTAACCGATTATTCTTTAAACCAGCTGTTTGTGCAATTATTTATCTCGTAAGACTCTCCACTGTACTCTAAACCTGTATACAATCGGAACATAGTGGGTACTATGGCCATTATATTCCCCCACTTACAGCTTTATCTCAATTCCAACATTATTTACTTATTAAATTATATAATTGTCAACACATATTCTCAAAGCATATCAATGTTATCTTTCGCGCACTCTAGATTCCAAAAATCGTCACTTCCCATGCCCGCACAGTACGTTAAGCAATTCATTAATTTATTTTATAATTATACAAGATTACCGTATTTTACCGCGGTTCCAGTATCTCTATTTTTACGTAACTCCCTTTAGGTAGAATTCTCGTTGCTTAGGAATTATTTTTATTGCTAACACACATTTAACATTAAAACTATCCTTCATTAATCTCGTCTTGTTTTTCGTTTGTGAATTTGTGCACCATAATACGTCTTTTACAATTCTAACAATGACACAAGTTGACCTCACTTGTATGACGCTAGTAACTAAATTTCCAATCGCGTATAATCTTCAGAATTCTTGCAACCCCTTTCAAATAAATCATGCTTCTAATATTCAAATAATTTATAATTTGGTAATTAATCATACTCCTTTACATCTGAATACCTATTCCACTTAAGTACTAGGTTCATTGCTTCCACTTAAATTAACTATAACAATTTCCGTGGCACCACTCTTGTTATAAAATATGTTAATTAGGCGACAAAACCATATGGTAACCGATTAGATTTTCTGCTAACTCATCAACATCTTCGACTGAACCACGCATCCGGTTATATTCTTGAACAGCACTCTATTACAATGGATAGAAAATGAGAGTTTTAACACGCCTAATTTCTAAAGAAAATAATCATTGCTTATTTTGGCAAAGACCTGTGTTCTCTAAGTCCAAGGATTTCCGATTTCAACGTATTCTGAACAATTTCTAACACAACCATATCTTTAACATTTATTTTTTTTTAATCTTAATTACAATGGATAATACACTCCGGTAGCAATTTTTACCTCGACTCTAGAGTTTAATAATAATCAGTATGTAACCTCTTTTCTACAGGAGTACTCGTTCCATACTTATCAATAACTTATGGACTACATCCCCCGCAATACTGGCTTATTCAATTTTCAAGATTCTCTCGCCGAACCGATTTTAAAACTTACAGTGATTTATCTTTTTCACACGTTAACATATTTCTTTTTACAAAAAGGTATTTTTCTAATGTATACTGTGCGATTTAATCTCAAAAAGCATCTTTCACTAATCTTACTGACATATTGACTTCCATCAACCACTAATTTCTTCAAAATAATAAAGTCACAAATTTTTTTTTTCATTTCTCAACTACGGTTTCTTCTGATGGAGTTAATTTTGCTTCTGTTAATGCACGAGTTGTTAACACCATGGCATCTGTTTATGCGCTGCTTGGCTGGCTGCATTTTTGCGTCACTTACTATGAAATGCTGATGCGGTTGTACGCTGTGCGTGTGCGTGCTGCGACGCCGCTGTATGACGTTTGCTGAATGGACTCCGACCCTGTTGGCTGGTGCTGCGTTGTGTTGTTGATGGCGAAGTCGTAGACCCCTTTTGGCTGCTGACGACTGCATGTCTGCAATTCTCCAACCTGCTGCGTGTGTGTTGACATTGGCTCCTCTTGGACTGCCGTAACTGCAAACTGCAACTCTCGTATCGATTATACACAGACGGAAAAAAAAATCCCAACACCAAGAAAAAATTATTGTAGAGTAATGAAATTTGGACAATGCATTTGTCAAGTTAACATGTTTAATTGATTAAATTTTCAAGATCACAGGTTAATTTAAGCTCAAGAAAATGCATTTCAAATGTGAAATACTGTTAAATTAATAGCCGGTGTAACCTCCAGAATTTTGAATGCAAGCCTGCAAACGTGAATGCATTGTGTCATACAGGTTTCGAATGTCACTTTGTGGTATGGAGTTCCATGCTTGTTGTACTTGTGCTGTCAATACTGGGACGGTCAGTGCTGGCTGTGGATGATGCTGGAGTTGTCGTCCAATGATATCCCATACGTGTTCAATTGGAGACAGATCTGGTGATCTCGCAGGCCAAGGTAACATGTCGACACTCTGTAGAGCACGTTGCGAGACAACAGCGGTATGAGGGCGAGCGTTATCCTGTTGAAAAACTCCCCCTTGAATGCTGTTCATGAATGGCAGCACTACAGGTTGAATTACCAGACTGACGTACAAATTTGCAGTCAGTGTGTTTGGTATAACCACAAGAGTGCTCGTGCTGTCATAGGAAATTGCTCCCCAGACCATGACTCCAGGTGTAGGTCCAGTGTGTCTAGGCCGCAGAAAGTTTGGTTGCAGGCGTTCCCCTGGCCTCCTTCTGACCAACACTGGAGATCTGTTGTGTTTTCTGATGAAAGCAGGTTCTGCCTTGGTGCCAGTGATGGCCGAGTGTTGGTCAGAAGGAGGCCAGGGGAACGCCTGCAACCAAACTGTCTGTGGCCTAGACACACTGGACCTACACCTGGAGTCATGGTCTGGGGAGCAATTTCCTATGACAGCAGGAGCACTCTTGTGGTTATACCAAACACACTGATTGCAAATTTGTACGTCAGTCTGGTAATTCAACCTGTAGTGCTGCCATTCATGAACAGCATTCAAGGGGGAGTTTTTCAACAGGATAACGCTCGCCCTCATACCGCTGTTGTCTCGCAACGTGCTCTACAGAGTGTCGACATGTTACCTTGGCCTGCGAGATCACCAGATCTGTCTCCAATTGAACACGTATGGGATATCATTGGACGACAACTCCAGCATCATCCACAGCCAGCACTGACCGTCCCAGTATTGACAGCACAAGTACAACAAGCATGGAACTCCATACCACAAAGTGACATTCGAAACCTGTATGACACAATGCATTCACGTTTGCAGGCTTGCATTCAAAATTCTGGAGGTTACACCGGCTATTAATTTAACAGTATTTCACATTTGAAATGCATTTTCTTGAGCTTAAATTAACCTGTGATCTTGAAAATTTAATCAATTAAACATGTTAACTTGACAAATAAATTGTCCAAATTTCATTACTCTACAATAATTTTTTCTTGGTGTTGGGATTTTTTTTTCCGTCTGTGTAGATGGTGCTTCTCTTTTCTCCTCTAATAACTCTCTCTGTGGCTCTACTGGAAGTTGGATAATGGATATGACGGATTTGCTCGCTCCTTCTCTATAATTACAACAAGCCGATGCGTCTGTTTATTGACTCAGGGCTGTGATTTACAGAAACATAAATACGTAATAACTCCTACTACAGACAAAGACTCAGTGATCCCGTGTGAACACCAACACGCGTTGGCTTACCCCACATCTGAACAACAGAATCCTGTAGTGACTTGGCTGCCACCCGTTTGGGATGACCCTCACAGTCACTCTGTCCAGCCGAGCGGTGAGACAAGGACAGATTGCCATAGGGAGGCCTGGATAAGCGTCTACATGGAAATCGACGGATTGTTCGGATATGAGTCTTGTGATAGGATTATTACTTGGAAATCAGGGCTAATCACTGATGAGTATTTACATATTTATTTACACCAGGTTCTGAAGGTTCTGTACACATATTTACACATACATGGAATTTAGCTGTGAATAACATTTACTATCAATATTACTTTCTGAAACTGATAAACTGGTGCAGTGGCGCCTTGCTAACCCCCACCAACATTATGGGAACGAGGAGAGACAGAGCGAGCTTACAACATGGGTACCTCTAACCCAAACACGACAGGACTATTGAAATACATTGAACTTCTGCCTAACTGAACCTATCCGTCTCATATCCAAATAATCTCAGTAGAGCCTACCTTCTGCGTTGCTGTAGAACATCTCTTGTGACTGTACTGGCTCCGCTCCGAGGCCGGACCCCGGTAACTTCTTTCGTCGTCTCCCGGCTGCTGCACAATACGACGATCAACTCGACCAACGGATAGACAGCCCTAGCTAGCTGTGCTTAGGGTTTTACTAAGATAACCCCCACTCTACTCCAGCTCTTTGGAGAGGGTAAACTCTGACATCACCTAACTGCATTCGGTCATAAAGCCAGCTTGCGTTCTGGTTTCGGCGCCTGACAATGGCCGAATCGCTGACTCGTGCTCTACTTGCAGGTTGTGGCTCTCGTAATGTTGCTTAATTTTGCTCGCTCGTCTGTCCTCTATCCCAACCCCAACAAGTGTATAAATTACTCAAGTAAAACCTCTGGTATTACTACATCTTTTTTATATTACTTTTGTTGTTAAAGGCGAAGAAATTGAGAAACCCGTATACCTGCAAACCAGATAACTAAAACGTTTGTCAGGAGCCAAACTTGTTTGACTGTGACACCTCATTATACAACTCTGTACTATCCTATCTAAAGTAGAGCCTAAAGTCCAAAAATAAGCTTATTTTTTAAGAAACATATTTTTTACTTAATTTGCTTCAAAAAGTGAAAATTTGTTGTTTTTTTTCAAAAATCCTACCTTCGGCCATTATTAAAAAAAATGGCTTTACTGTTGGTATCTATCTTATGGAGGGAAAAAATGTTATTTTTTTTTAAAGTGACTAGTAAAATTGCACATTAAATAATTAATTATGTTGGTGGTGTAGCATTAACACTTTAATGCTGAATGTTTTCATTTTTCATGTAAAATACTCGTATCACTCAGTAGTCATAGTTTTAATGAAGAATTAATTTAAACTGAACCTAAGAAGTTCTACGCCCACTGGAAGTTACAGGATATGAAAACGAGGAGCTTCTACGGATGCCACTATTTCTCCTGCATAAATATAAAGCCTTATGATTCAACTCACATTGCAAGTACTCACCACTACTTTCAGTTATTGGCCATTTCACCACACAGACCAATGTTATCAGGTAAAAATATTCCTGATATAGAGTTTTTTATATTTCATTTATTAATCATAGCACATGTTCAGCAATAAATACGTTGTTAATAATCTTGACGACAGCGGAGCATTATCGTGTTGCCAAACACTCCAAAATCTAGTTCCTCGAAGCACTGTAATGTGTTAGTTGTAACTGTGCACTACATTCTGACTAGCTGGAAGTCAAGAACATTCTACAGTTAACTACTCAGCGCCATGGGTATAATTTAATCACTAAATGCCATTAAAATGTTTAATGCTGATATGGAAATGATTAGAAGTGTCGAAAGTTTTCGTATATCTGATCCTATGAGTGCCATCCCAGCACTGTGGTTAGTGACCTTAGAAACCATACAATATTGCACTGTGGACAGAGATTTGTAATAATGTGTCCAGGACTGACCATATCTCGTGTACGATATACACAAATTTCAAAATTTGTACGAGGATAAAAGATTTGATTGCCTGATTTTGGGTTTTCGTACGCCCACATTGCTTCTCGCACGAGATTTAACGCCTATACAAGGACTCTCCTTTGAATGCAATGTACTGTAATAATTTCAAGTGTCGACAAAACACTAAAATCACAAATATATGCAGTACATTTACCATCTTTACTTTATAGGTTAATGAGCTCCTATTCCGTGAACGGTTGCCTTATCAACAGTTATCACAGGTATTCTGCTAGTTTATTACAAACAATTTACGGACATTACTTCACGAAATTATGATAATCCTGACCTTAAATTAGGGTAACTCGATAAAAGATACAACCTCAAATATGTCTAGAAAATTTATATTAATTTATCATCTTGCGTCTGTTTTAAACAAAAATTTCATCGCAAAATAAAATAAAAAAAACACGTTGCAAAGAATTTTCAGGATGCGCGTAACATCGATACTGAAAATTGATCACGTGTTTTTTTACTGTGCATTAATTTAAAAGAAAACGTTTCTCTCGGAAATATTTAAATATATTTAATCTGGCAGCTTCAATTACATAAAATTGTATTTTTTTATTTCTTGGAGCAGGTATCAAAGACATTACGTTAGAACCCTCAGATAGACTCCTAAACACACTTTCTGAAGTCATCCGAAATAAGAAACAGTTAGATGAAAGGAAACTTCTAACATAAAATTTATGTTTTTTTTTTTCCTTCTCTGGTTTAATAACTGCTACTCGAAAACAAAAAAAAGAAATGTTACCGTACACCCATCAGTCCACACACCTATGTCTAATCGGACGAAGCTCAGGGAAAATGCTAATAACGTATAAAACTCTTGTGGACCTCATGTAGTGGGTTAATGCTGCGCGTGATCGGTTAATGGTATCGAGAAAGTTCAGGTCAGAGCCGAGCGTATCATTACTGATTGCAACAGTGCTTATGAAAGTGTCACACACTTGCTTGCCATAGTAAGATTTCACACGCAGAAGACTTTTTTCCCTCTATTATTGGCTAATTTACTTGCGTTTACTTCCATCTGCTACTGGAATTCACCAGTGTTCTAGGTCACAATGAAAAGATAAATTAGACTAGGAGAATAAGTTGCTGTACTATTACCTACACCTTGTCCGTTCTTACCTGAGCTGGTAGAAACTGTAATAGAGAGACAAGCCTGTTGGTGCAAAAAGTAATTTCCCAAACACAGATGTATAAATTTGAAAGCATATTATGGTATGACTTTATTCGTCCTTTCATTTTCACTTAAACATGGAGGCGTAAGAAATGAAATATTTTAGTGCAACCTGAAAATTAGATGATATCATGCTCGTCGACAAATTCGACGTTAACGCTCTGGCCTCGCATTCGGAAGGACGCGGGTTCGACTCCCAGTCCGGCTATCCAGATTTCAGTTTTCCATTGTTTCCCGACTTTACTTGAGGTGAGTATTTGGATGGTTCCTTCAAAAGGCCATGGACGAATTCTTCCTGTAACCTGACCACATTTACCGCTTCTAATGAGTACGACGTCAACGAGGCATAAAGCCATAAAGAAAAAAGAGAGAGAACTGGAATTACGGCATCTGTCTAAACGATGAATTATGCTGTGACACTCCCGTAAATGATGTAAGAAACGTTGATAAAATACGTGGGCCTTCTATGCACGTTTTCAATAATAATACTCATTTGTTCCTAATACGGATCATACATGCTACTATAATACTCATAGTTAGACCGTACTAAAATTTTAAGCGATGTCGTCTTCGGCTACTCGTTGTATTCACTCAAAATTCTATATATGAATCACAGTGTGGCTTTAAAGTTCCTACGACAGTGGTTATGTCTTGATGTCACTTCACTTTATTTCCGAGAATCACTGGTGTCAGATAGAGAATGGCCCAATCTTAATTTATGAACGATTAGATGTTTTAGTCGTCGCGCATACTACCTTTCACTTTTCATTAATATTATTATTTTTTTTACCATATCCATTCTGGCGGACTACAAGACACCGGCACGTGTGTAATCATGAGGGGATTAGTTAGATACCGAGCACTTACCCTGTCTTTTTTTCCTTATGGCTTTACTCTTCGTTGACGTCGAGGTCATTAGAGGCGGGATGGGACTGGGGACAAGGAACGGGAAGGAATTAGGACAAGGCCTTTTTGAAGGAAGCATCCCGGCATTTGCCTGGATTGATTTGGGGAGAGCATGGAAAACCCAAATCTCTCTGCCCGGACTGGGATTCAAACCGGCATCCTCCCAAATGCGAGGACAGATCTTTAACCGCTCGCCCACTACGCTTGGTCATTTACCCTATTGGTGGGATGTTATGTTACCATCCGTCTATGAAACGTGTAACTATGTTCTGTTTATTTTCCCTTGTGAAATGTGTAGCTTATGAGGCGGAGTTGGTGACCGTGCAGCGATCGCCTTGATGACTGCAGGAAACGCCTAGAAACAGCAATCGGGATGACCGGTACGCGGAGACTAGGAGTCGCACCTGGTCCCGTTGTACCTCCCAGATGCGATGTGGTGGCGCCTTAGCGCGCAGCCACACTGACGGAATTTCACAATGTAATATACACAGTCCAGTCACATTAATGTGACCACCTCTCAAAAACCAGAATAACCACCTTTGGCAGAGCGGGTCGTTGCGAGGCGTGCAGGAAGAGAGTCAATTAGGTTTCTGAAGGTGTTCACTGGGATTTTGAGCCATGCAGACTCCAGTGCCGTGGCCAGCTGCGCTAGATTACGTGGTTGAGGATCCATGGCGCGAACAACCCGATCGAGGTGGTCCCACAGATTCTCGATTGGTTTAAATCCGGTTAGTTTGCTGGCCAAGGGAGTAAGGTAAACTCATCCTGGTGCTCATTGAACTACAAACATACACTGCGAGCTGTATGATACCTCGCATTGTCCTGCTGGTGGATGCCATCATTCTGAGAAAAAATTATTCGCATGTAGGGTGGACATGGTCCGCAAGGACAGATACGTACTTGTGGACGTCCAGTTGCGGTACTGGCGTGCAAATTCCAGCCTTCGTCACCGATGAACAGCAGTCAGCATAGGTGCATTAACCAGGCGTCTGCTGCGGAGGCCCATGCGCCGCAACGTTCGCTGAACCGTTGTTGAGGATACACTCTTGGTAGCCCCTTGGTTCATCTGGATGGTCAGTTGCTCAACAGTTGCACGTCTGTTTGCCCGAACGCTTCTCTGTAGCCTTCGTTCGCCTCTGTCATCTATAGCACGTGGTGCACCACATGTTCCACGCCGCTGATTTTGAATAGTGCCATTTTGCCATGCACGGTATACTTTCACCACGGTGGCTCGTGAGCAGTTCACAAAATTAGCCGTTTCCGAAATGCTTCCAACATTGGCCCGAAAGGCAATAATCATTCCCTTTGGACGTATGATAAATCGCTACGTTTCTGCATTAGCCCAACGATTGAAATGCTTTTCGATGCCCCAGGACATCCTTTATATACACTACACTGTAATGTGCTGCCACCTGCCTTCTGTGATTGGTTATTTCACGTTGACATTGAAAGTAGGTGGTCGTCACATTAATGTGACTGGACTGTGTAATATCCTGTGATTATTTTAACGACAAAATAAAACAACACCAAAAAAATCTTAACGTAAGCCCGTTCTCTACACATTTAGAACGTCAAGCATTTTAACTGTAATAATAAAGTCGCTTCTCGACGTTACGTCCCCAGCCATAATAACACTAGCATCTCGGCTCGTTGTATGTCTGCCGGTAACCTTTAAGAAATAGTAACATGCAGCTATAATACTTGATAACAAATATTTCATAACGTGAAGCTTTTAAATATGTCCATTGTGCACAGGATTATCCTCTCCTTCCACCTGCACAACGTTGTTCATGGTCTGTAGACTGCACAAAGTGTTTAGAGTACGTCAGATGTAATCTGGCTGCCTTGAAAGCCAGAAACCGTAAAGAAGAGAGAGTGGGACACTGTAAGTAGCTGCATTATGAGGAACTCAACCACAGGCAGATGAACTTGATACTAGCCTCGAAATAAGCGTGCTAGTATCGAGAGGCTTGGAAAACTTTGCTCACGCACGCTATAGTACTTTCGTTGGCAAAAAACTTTTTGCTTTCTTTGAATTATTCGATTTCTCCAGGTCTTAATTAGTAAACTAAACGAATCAATATACATGGTTCAATGAATCATGGTATCCCATGTATACTGAAATGGCGCAATTTAAGACGTAACGGACTTTCTGAACAAGATTTCTCTATCAAACCGCGTACCCTATCGGGTGCCAGATATCATCCTCGGCTGGGTAAAAAAAAAAGAGCCCTCTCCAAACGTTAAACCTCTGAGCCAGCACGGCAATGAACTTTTTCATTGGCTGAATTTCCAAAGTTGTATTTTGTTAACATTCATGGTGAATCCTCTGAGGTGATGTTGCTTTGGACGTCTGGGTAGACGGACTAAAAGCAAAGCTGGAACAGGGTCTTAATTAATGGAAATCAGTGGTGCAGCGTCTCAGTGGTTAATGCGTCTGTCTGGGGATCAAAAGGTCTTGGTTCGAATCCCTGGCTCAGCGGGGATTTACATAAGCCCTTAACCCTACCTTCACCTCTGGCACAGCTTGCTGTGTAACGTGAAGTACACCAGAACGCTGCCGTGGTTCAGTTTCGACGTAAAACTGTTGGTCCCCTTTACCGGGTTACGCTAAGGCAGTTACTATAGGGGCGGAATGCGCAGCCAATAGAAACCCTGCCACCTGGACCACACGGAATTGTTATTATTATTGATTGTTATTCCTTAATATTAAACATTGATTTGAAGCCTATTGTATAGGCTCTCGTAATGATTTGTTTGTTTCTGCTTGATATCATGTTGAGACATGCCGTTAACTTCAGAGATATTTTGATTCACTTAAACAATACCATCCAAACTTTTCCTTTCATTACATTGGTTGAAATGTACAATGTTAATTTTTTAATTATTTACATGGCACCCAAATTAAATAAAGGTCAAACACTGAAAAAATCACAATCATTGTTAACATTCATATATTAATATTTACCTGTGTTTTTATTATTATGGCTTTACGCCTCGTCGGTCATTAGAGGCGGGAAAGTACTGGGGCAAGGAATGGGAAGGAATACGGCCATAGCCTTTTTAAAGGAACCATCCTGGCTTTCACCTAGAGTGATTGAGGGAGACTATGGAAAACCCAAAGCTGGATGGCCGGACTGGGATTCGAACCAGCGTCCTTCTAAATGCGAGGCCAGTTCGTTACCGCTCACCCACCACGCTCGGTTTAATTTTTAAATTATTGCACATGTATTACAACATAGGCAACCAGTATTATTTCAATGTTTTAGAAAGTACTTTTATATAAATAAATCCATTTGGATGTAAGGAGGCTTACTTTTTTTAAAAAAAAAAAAATAGTGCAAGACACTTGAGATTGTTTGCTGTCATTCTGTTAGATCACTTACTCTACAAAAGCAAAAACAGGTCTTTGAATTGCATGACGCTTTCTCTAGCCATAAAGAAATTTCAGCATTTAAATTAGCTCTCACCTAGCATGCGGGAGGACGCGGGTTTGAAACCCGTGCTGCCATAGAGATTTTGGATTTCCATGGTTTCCCCAAAACACTGCAAGCGAATCTGGGATGAATTGCCCCCATCCCTTTTCTAACTCTAATGACCTTAACATAGACGAGGCATGAAGCCACAAGCAAAGAAAAGGCTCTCTTTATTGAGACTTTTATATGTTTCTGAAACGTTCAACAATCCTATGTATTCGTGTTACTGTTGCATAACTATGCCAGCTAGAGTTTGCTAAGTCTCGTATACGATGAGCTGATATCTTCTCTTTACACGCTCCTTATCAGCCCTAGCAATTGCTGTAAAGTGATATGATCCATAGGACGATGTGGTGCTTTCTACCGCCTGTGATTGTTTTTCAGTGCAGATAAATTTGCTCGCTATTGTTTACACAAGTATTTTGTTGAAATTTGTCTACAGTCTCTAACAATTCGTTACAATAAGCGTCACTATATTCTAAGTCCCATTAACAAAAAATGAAAACTACTTGTTATATATGTTACATCATTCAGTAATGGCAACTAAAAATCAGAATGTTTTATAAGTATTATTCGTAGCTGCGGTTTAGGATTGTCGCAACAACAAATCTTTTTTTCCATCATTTCTTCGGCTTAGAAGAAAATGGAATCAATTGAGTCTTATTGGGTTAGAAAAATGGATCTGATCTTGCGATATTTGAATCAGATTATTCCCTTTGTTTGATTCCTGGTTGTAAAACGCATAATGGGAGTTCCACAGACATATTTTAATAACGATGTTGAGAGACATACTTGTTTCAGGAAGCAGGTGATGAAATTATTAATCGATTCAAATCTAACAAATAAATCCTTAGTGTTTATTACAAGAGAATTTGTGCTTCAACAGCAATCTGTACAATAAAGAAACCGTTTATGGGGAGGGAAGAGGTAGGAGAAAATTCCTTACATGAACCAGAACCACAAAGCTCTATTACCATACAGTTTGTTAGTGACCTATTGCGAATGAGGTTGTGAATAATATTACATCATGCAGCTTTTATATTCGGATGATATTCTGTCACAAGACAATAGTCAGTTCGAATATGACAGTTGTATATTATTGTTGCAGAATGTAGCATAACATTTGACCCCAAGTCCGTTATGCCGCCGAATTACACAATACTGATAATTTTAACGTTCGGGCCTCGCATCCGAAAGGTCATCCATGTTTCACTTTTCATTGTTTTCCCGAAATCACTACAGGCTGGGTTGGTTCCTTAAAAAAGCTAGTGCAAAATTCATATCCCCCAATTCTCTCTGTTGACGTCTAGGTCAACGAGCCGTAAAGCAACAACAATGAAAGAAAAGAAACTGATTATATTTTGAAGCAACATCTTCATTTCTATCGTTTCAAATAGATAATGCAATATTGAATTGAAAATTATGAACTAATAGTAAATACGTGCCTGGGAAGAATTTGTGTTCAAAAAATTGCAATATAAACCACTATAGCTCAAGATTTTGCGAATTCTGTCCTTTTTGTAAGTCGCTTTGAATTTTTTGTTTGGTTTAATTATCATACCAAAAATAGTTACACATTTTTAATGATACCATATTACTTAAAGACACGGTTACATATGTAGAAATCCATGCTTTTTTATTCAAAGCGATAAACACCGTAAACTGATTGGATGCGCTAAATGACAGCTTCACACATATTTTTCATTACTGGCATGGTACCAAGCTCGTTAGTTCTAGAGGTTTAAAACAGGAGAAAAGTTTAGTTACCCTTACTTATTCTTCGCATACAAAAGAGTTTGGCGTAATCCTGGAATTATAATCAGGGAGTATGTTTCCAAAGAGCAACTGAGTCACGATTTAATTATTTTAACAAGATAAGAATTTAGTAATAGTGATAACTAATAACAGAAGTGATAATAACAGACAGTGATAATATAGCAGATGGTGATAACTCATAACAGAAGATAGCAAACAGATATGCTAATTTTTAATAAATTTATAAACTGTATTGAATAAGTGTCTACTAGGTGATCTTATAATGTTTACAGGTGCCAAAGTAGAGTTTTGTGAAACGAATTTGAAAGTAATACAAAAACATCTATTACTCCAAATTTCAACTATCAATTATCTTGTCACAAAAAAAACACATCTTTATTTGCTGCTGCTACAAGCAGTTTATAACCCACCAAGGAGAAACTTTCATCCAAAATACACAGATATATATGGCCAAGCAAATAAAACATACGTGAAAATATCAAACTGTGGATAAATCAAACAAATTCATTCAAACCACTGCTTTAAAGTAACAGAAAAAGAAGATCTCAGATAATTAATTTCGAGCCACATTTACGAAGGGTTTCTGCGGGTATCTACCTAAATGTTGGCTTGATTTCCCAGTAAAAAATTATTTCTTACCGTTTGTGCAGGAAACAACAAAAAATTTCAGTGTGTAACTAAAACATTATTAGTTGGGAAGTTGGTGCATATACTGTACCGTTCACTAAGCAGGTCACTATTTAAAGTATCTTGTAGTAACTGCTATATTTTATAAATGCGTTATGCATACACATTATAAATAATGAGTTTTTTTTATGTGGGAGATATGTAATAATGATTGATGATGGGATACTACCACTTTCATAATTACCTTCGTTTCTAATTTCAAAAATTTATCATTTTTTCAAAAAAACAAGATGAAAATTAAAGAGTTGAGGCACATAATATATCGTATACTCACGTCAGAAGCCTGATATGGAATAAAGATGTGCCACAGAGAGTAATCTAGCATACGTACTATGTGATTATCTTGACATATGCTGCCGAAACATGGACAATGAAAACGAGGGACATCAGAAGAGTACATGCAAGCGAAATGCAGTTTTTAAGAGGTAGAATGGGAGTTACTAAAATGGACAGAATAAGGAATGAAGTGATTAGATGCACCATAAAAGAGGAACCACTACAGGAAAGGCTAGAGAGGACCAGACTGAGATGGTATGGACATGTAAAGAGAATCCCAAGAAAAATCCACGAAATTAAGATGCATGCTAAACAACCCAGAGGAAGAAAAAGAGATGGATGGCAGAAAGGAGTGGAGGAGTGTGTACGGAAGAGAGGAGAGGACTGGAACAAAGTGGTGACAGAGAGGTGGTGGGATGAGAAGGAAATGGAGAGGCTCGTGCATGAAGGATTAAAAAAGAACAGAAAATTATTCGTTAATGAAGAAAAACATGACATTTCATCAAACAGATCCAATGTATCATGATATCTCTTACTACATCTTTAAATATTGTTAATATCCCTAAAATGACCAAAACTATAAAACTGTTCCTATCTCATCAACGTATTATAAATAAAAGATCACTATAATTTGAGGACACCATTCAGCTTCCTCAAAATTGTCAGTTGTGGATCCAAAGCAACTAAGGTCATGGCCATGGCCCTGTGTAGGAATCATCCCGGAATTCACTTGGAGTAATTTCGGAAACCGTGGATATCCGAAATCTGAATGGCCGGATGGGGTTTCGAAACCACGTCCTCTAGAATGCGAGGCCAGAGCGTTAACGTCCACACACCACGCTCGGTAGTAAATGTTGCTGCTACATTTATTTATTTTATTTTTTACTTTTGTTCCGCCAATACCACCGAACTCTTCAACTTTCACACTTATCAGGTTCGCCAAAGAGAGGGAAAAAAAAGCTAATTCCGTTGCCAACCAATAGTATCATTTATTATCACTATTTCAGCTATCCGCCAGTCTTGGTTTCTCTATCCTGGCGGCTTACCGTTTAACAAGTATTGTATTCTTCCGCCAACTACCAATTCTTTTGCAGTGTCTCGCACTACTCCGTGATGCAGACTGCTGCATTCTTAATGCTCAAGTAGCATTTCATCTTTGCCCACATCAGCCTCTGTACCGCTGCATCTCACTGTCTCCCAACCGCTCTTTTTCAGTGCCCCAATTCTGATCTCATTTTGTCCATTATTTTTAACTGCTTAACGTCTCTTAACAGCGAGGTCTTTAGGGACAGGAAAGGATGTGGGGCAAGGAATGGGAAGAAATTCGGCCATGGCCTTTTGAAGGAAGCATCCCGGCATTCACCTGGAGTGATTTGGGGAAACCGTAGAAAACCCAAAACTGGATGCTCGGACGGGGATTCGAACCGCCGTCCTCCCGAATGCGAGGCCAGAACGCTAACCGTTACACCACCACTCTCGGTTGTTTCGTCAAGGTCATTGAAGGCTGGAGAGTAGTAAGGGCAAGTAATGGAAAGGAACTCGGCGATGGCCACTTGAAGAAACCATTCCGGTATTCGCCTGGAGCAATTTGGGGAAACCATGGAAAATCCATATCTGGATGTCCGGACGGGGATTCGAACCCGCGTCCTCCAGAATGTGTAGCCAGAGCGTTACCATTTACCCATCAAGCTTGGTTTCGCAGCTCGTGATCTAATAATTATTCCTCTGCAGTGCCCCACACTGCCCCGTACTGTCCCGTTGTTGTATTGTCTCCCTACACACTGCTCCATTTGCGGACTACACCCGCTCAGTGTGTTTCGAGACGCGAGGCAGGCACGGCCCTTCTAAAAGTGCCGTATGCAGCTTACATGGGATCTCTGACCTGCTGTCTCGGACGGATGGACCCAACAGCCATAGGTGAAAGGTTGCAGGGTTGCAA
>JARYHS010004784.1:0-35863 GCA_031002005.1 Vandiemenella viatica
CTTGACATTGCATTTTAAGTGATACCTTGGGCCAGTTACTTTGGCTATAATACCTGATGGTGTTAACAGATTGGTCAAGAGCAGCTTGGATCACTAACTGCAAGCACTTTGGAGCACCAGGAGTCTTTGCTGCGCCAGCAGCAAGGCCTTCAACAGTTTGTGGGTGACAGTTTACGTGACCTTGTACGGGAAAAGAAACTCATAGCTGCTGGGCACCGCGAACTGGCACGCATGACTGATGATGTCCGGCGAAGACTAGGTCAGTGTTAAGTTGAAGCAATGGTCTTTGTATTGTGATCTGTAACAAATTAAAACTTACGATTGCACATCTAAATGGAGTAACGTCAGTCATTCTCTCCTCCTCATTTCTCCACATCACTTTATCTTTGATTTGTTGTGTTAACTTATTAACCTCTTACCAACAGTTTTGCTGCTCTTATACCACTACAACTTCTGAAACAATAAGGTTCTTCTAGTAGAGTGGCTTGATCGTGCTGAAGTGAAATTATTTTACTTTGGTGTAGCTAATCAAAGATTATATTCGTGTTGGCCCATATGATTGTTGCACAGAAATTCATTATTTGTGGAACTGTTGAATATGCATGCAAAAAACCTAAGAATTTCTAAATGTGCAGTACTTAATTAAATACAATTTAATCTTGTACAGAATTGTGGAAACCAACAACGACAATTGTTTAAGTGTCTCCCAACAATATAAATAAGAGAATGAAAGCAGGAAAGTTAGCATATCTTTATCTGCAGAAAAACATTTAGGGGTTAAAACAGCCACCATCTCTCCAAAAGAAAAAAGAGAGAGAGAGAAGTGGGTGCAAATTGAAATGTTCTTTGTATTCGGTAGAAAAAAGCAATCACAATAGGAAGGATATGAATCATAATTTTCAAAATGTGGTTATTCAATTTTAAATGGCAAACCCCCTTTCATTGTTTTAAACATTCCCAACTAGAATGTGTAAATATCAATATAAAAATCAGAAAATAAATTTGTTACACAAAATTCCAAACTAAAGCATGGGAGCTTTTACATTTTTTTTTCTTATTTTTTTTTTTTAAATGGAAATTGGTAGCAACTACCCCAAACATCATTTCATCACACTTCTCCCACTGCTTTAAAAGGTTTTTTGATTTGTTATAGTAGATTAAAATCTAAGTTCAAAATAATTTGTTTATCTGTGTAAAAACTCATTTTAGGTAATGAATTAGCACCTCTAAGTTTATTGTTTCAAGTAAAAATTTTCTTGATTCTTACATAAAAAGAATATCAGTTTCATTAAATGAATTGGCATTTATCGCAATGGAGGGTAAACAACGCTAATTTCCACAATCCAGGTACTTACTTTTCCAAGGATGAGCCCCATGTACAAGGTATACAACTTTGCTTCCGCCGTTTTTTCTCAAAATATGACCCTTTATTGAACAAAATGCTTACACAGATATTATTCAAAGTAATGTCCATCGCTGGCCACAACTTTTTCCCATCTTTCCGGCAGTGTGCGAATGCCGCGTCGAAAAAATTGTTCATCTTTGGAGGCGATCCACGAAACAATCCACTCTTTGACATCTTCATAAGATCGGAAGTGTTGCTCAGCCAGGTCGTGGGCCATTGATCGGAACAAGTGATAATCAGAGGGAGCAACGTCTGGAGAATACGGCGGGTGGGTAGGACGTCCCATTTCAACGTTTCCAGGTACGTTTTGACCACTCTTGCAACGTGGGGCCTAGCATTGTCGTGCAGCAAAATCACCTTATCGTGCCTCTCGCTGTATTGCGGGCGTTTGTCTTTTAATGCTCGGCTCAAACGCATTAATTGCGTTCGATATCGATCACCTGTGATTGTTTCACTTGGTTTTAACAGCTCATGGTACACGACGCCGAGCTGGTCCCACCAAATGCAGAGCATGATCTTGGACCCATGAATGTTCGGTTTGGCCGTCGACGTGGAAGCATGCCCGGGATACCCCCATGATTTTTTGCGTTTAGGGTTATCGTAATGAACCCATTTTTCGTCCCCGGTCACAACGCGATGCAGAAAACCCTTCCGTTTTTGCCTCTGAAGCAACTGTTCACAAACACACAAACGCCTTTCAATGTCTCTCGGTTTCAACTCATATGGGACCCAAGTTCCTTCTTTCTGAATCATACCCATGGCTTTGAGACGTTTTGAAATGGCTTGCTGTGTCACCCCCAATGATCGTGCCAGTTCTTCTTGAGTTTGACAGTCTTCACTCAGCAATGCCTCCAATTCTGCATCCTCGAAAACTTTCTCTCTTCCGCCCTATGCCGGTCTTCCACGTTAAAGTCACCATTCCTGAAGCGTTGAAACCACTCGCGACACGTTCTCTCACTAATACAGTCCTCACCATAAGTACTGGAGAGCATTCGATGAGACTCAGCCGCAGTTTTCTTCATATTGAAACAAAAAAGCAGAGCCTCCCGCAAATGACGAGAATTCGGCTCGTACACTGACATTTTCAATCGAGAACAACGTTACGATGCACACACAAATCGACTAATGTTTGAATGAGGTTATGTTGACGAAGCTCACAGCTAACTGCCTGACGTCTGCGATATGTATCTCGACCGCTACTTACCACTGTAGCCAACTATTGAAAAACGGCAGAAGCAAAGTTGTACACCTTGTATTAAAAAAATGCTAACCTTAAAACTATTAATACGATCAGAAAATTAAAAAAAAAAAAAAAAAAAAAAAAAAACAACGTATATCTTGCTCTTAACTGTAAATAAAATGTTTATGCATGCTACATTTCTTCTAAAAATAGAAATTTAAGAACAACTACACAACTACTTCTTAATAGATTAATCACACGTACACCAAAAATATTATTGTGCGCCATCTGGTGGCAATAGTTCTGTGATATATGTAAAAGTAGATTAAGCCTAAAATAAATGTTTATGTGCGAAAAAACCTGTTTTTGGTAGTGAAGTAACACCTCGTAATAGCGTTCTCAAGTTTTGTGAAACTACATATCTTCTGTCATCACATACTGCAAGCTTCTTCCTCTGTCATTCTTCCTCAGATCCATTTAGTTATGTATTGGAGAGGTCATCCAATAGGACATCATATCATGGGATGTTTTTTCAAATAAAACAGATTATTGGGTCATAATTGTTGATTAACTGTCCCAAAGAAATGGAGAAATGTTTTGTGGACAGAAGTTTCTTTAGAAATTTTCCACTGTATACCACCCATGTTAATATCTGAAACTTTTTCCGAAATGCTGTGGGTGTAAGCACCTTAGAATTTGGTTAAATTCTACTTTTCTTGGATATAAGGCATAGGGGAGGGGGTAAACCTTCCAGAAATTGTAAAACCATTAACCTTGTCACTACAGGATATGGGAGAAGCGATTCATATAGAAGCTGATACTGCAGCTCATTGCAGAGCAGAAAACGTTTTGAAGGCAGAAACGCAATTAAACATAGAATAATAGCCCTAAATAAACATTTAAGAATAGTAAATAATCTTTAGACTTACTGAAATTAGTGAAATCAGTCATAATCCAGCTTGTTAATAGTCAATGTTCATTTCGAGATAAAATCAATATTTCCACACACTTTTCAACACGGTTAAGAATGTTTGAAATAACAAAAAATCATAGAAACAGAATTCGGTAGCATTTCATGCGAAATACTCCGTTTAAAAGCCCTAAACATTAAATTTTAATTAACCGGCAACTTCCAAAAATTATAATTGACACTTTTAAACACATTTTGAATATAAACAATATGTTTTTCCTTAACTTTCATCCTTTCTGAATAACATTGTAAACTTTTAAAACAGTTCTGAGTAGAGGATAAAGTGGGACAGCAATTCTAAAATGACACTGCATCTCTAAACATACGTTGAAAACACAAATAAATTTTTTACAGCTAAACCAGACTCCATACAGGGTTGGGGATACTTTTAAAACATGTATCCAGGGACATTAAACAAATTTTTATTTCGCGATACGAATTTTACTTTTTACACAATTCAAGGAAACATGTGGGTTTTGTGAAGTTTTGTCAATGGCGACTATTTTGAACATCGGGTATTTACTGGAACTAGAAGACATTGCTGGTGATGTGACGATGGCACGTGGCTTCAAAATAATATTAATAACAGCTAATCTGTTAACTTTTTGAGGAAGCAATAAGAAGGGAAAAGTGCTTAGAATGTTGGGTCCTAAATCCTGTTAAAAACTGAAGCCAAGGGGAGATGAAATTTTTGGGGACTATTTTCAGCAAGTCATGTGATGTGCAAGGATATCACGAGCTTATATTAGGAGTGGTGGTGGTTGTTTTCAGCAGAAGCCATCGGGATGTTGATCGGGTTGCAACTGCATAACTTTTGGCAGCAAAATTGAAATTTTACCATGCACCAGTAACTGAAAGCATGTTTAAGTATACACCATGATGGATTTTGAAGTGTCGAGTGCAAACTTAGTAATGGTTAAGTGACTTTAAATTAATTGAGGGGTTTTCTGTCTGCTTCTTACGGTGCATAACTTGCTTTCTTCCGGAAAGGATTTCCGATAGCCTACAAATCAACTGTTTCGAACTTTGTATTTTAATTTCAAAATATAACAATAGTGACAAATTCAATAGTGATTTTATTTCTTAGTTTGAACTTATTCCTTGTCTCTCAGAAAGTAATTATGAAGTGGCGACCAATCCAATTTACAGTTGATTAAATTCCAAGGGCATTTTCACTTCTATAATTTGTGAACTTTCAGAAAAACATTTTGTAATATCAAGAATTATAGGAGAAGTAAGTTTGTTAATTAAGGAGTGTTAGACTGATCTTAACCCCTATATCAGTCTTTGCCCCTTACATGGGAAATGTATCTTTTTTTTAAGGAAGCACTATTTTCTATGTCTTTTCTAACTTTTTAAACTGTACTAATGAAGTTACATTACAAATGATACAGGTCAGTTTGTTAATCACAGTTGTGAAAGGAGTCATTAATTCAATGCAGCAATGAATAAATTGTAATTTTCTGGTTTAAAGTTTCTTTTGAGTTCAATACATATAGTCGAATGATGCTGAAGTTTTTTTTTATTTTTATCCCAACCATGTAGTTTGATTTCCCCAAGTCTACTGAGCATGGTGGACAGCTGTAATGCTCTGGCTTCGCATTCTGGAGGACATGGGCTCGAATTCCTACCTGGGCATCCAGATTTGGGTTTTCTATGGTTTTCCCAAATCACTCCCCGCAGGGGCTTGGTACGCAAGTGCCAGGTACGGGTTTGGCAAATCTGCGGTGCCCGAGCTGTAAACTTGTGAACACTGCTAGTTTCCAACATCGTAAACTCCTACCATGCTTCAACGACCACCATAGGGTGTGACAGTGAACATTGTGTGCCTAGCAGAATGGGGATCTTGGCTTCACCGCCCGGATCGCGAGGACGGTACAAACCTCTATTAAAAACCTCAACCTCAAGGTCAAACACGTGCTAAGGAGGTGAATGGGTGATGAGGGAGATCACTCGCTAGCGTGCAACCTCATGGGCACCTGCGCACCCCTGTTGTATTAGCATTTCCTCTTATATTGGTTTTAGTTGTGGGCCAAAATCCAAGCTCACAAGAAAACCGAAAAAACTGTGGTACGGGTGTGCCACAGGCTAATATAAATACAACCAGTTCCAAGAAGCTGGTCAGGATTGATAGCCCTCCCGCTTCTGAAGATCAAAGTTATAGGAGAGTATTGTCGATAGAGAATGCTTTCGTTGTAATTATGAGGATAGAGGGGACGTGTACAGTGAGTGTTTTGGGGAGCAAAAATGTCATGGCAAAACTTTGTGAGCACTCTTAATCATTTTCCACCATCATTGAAAGTATGAGAGTCTATCCGTCGTATATGTGGAAGGTACTTCCTATCACTGGTGTCTGGCTTACTGGATCAGGGCTGCATAGTCACTGAAGAAGCATCACGTAGCTTTGCTGCCATCACTTCTTCTGCCAGATTGAACTTTTGGGTTCATCATTGGAGAATTGTTGCCAAAAGAGTTGTTTTATGCTTCGCTTCACCAAATATGCAGGCATACAATACCCTGTTTACACCATGGATGCTGGAATCAGCCTTAAACAATACCAAAGACACTGTGACACAGCCTGACTTGATTCAGTGCTAGATGCAGAGGCATCTTTGGAAAGATTCTAAAGAGTACCTTCTGGATATTTTTAACATTATTTTAGGCAAAGGACACTTCCATGACTTTTGAAAGAAGCAATGCTTTTTCGTCTTTTGAAATCCTAAATGCCACATGGTAGTTATCATAACATCACCTCGACTACATGCATGGGAAAGACGCTAGGAACAGATGGTGAACTGCTGTAAAGTCTGCTGAGCTACCTTCACTATGGTTTCAGGAAATCCACTTTGAATAACCTGAGGCTGCTGGAAAGCAGTGATACAAGATGCAGCCTTCTTCAGCCAACACTTTGTGAGTGTATTTTTACCTTGTGGAAATAAATTTTAAAATAGTTGCATGAATGGGGATTCAGGAGAAATCTGTCCCACATTTTTTAATCGTTTTTATCACAGCGTTGCAACCGGTACCAAGTTGCTTGTGAAGTAACAGTTCTTTTTATTCAAGAGAACAGCATTCCTCTAGGGTCAGCTTTTTTGCTGTTGCTATCAACAGCATTTCCTCGGAAAAAGATAGTCCTATCCGATACTCCTTATTTGTTAATAAGTTCATAATATCTTTGTTTATCATCTAGCCTGAGAGCCAAGAGAAATTCTGACTAAAACTAAACAGACTAGATGGATGGTCAGTGCGAACTGGTTTTCACTGTTCTGTCATCTTAGAGATGTGAAAGCCAGACCTCCACAGGCCCCAAATGTTTTAAAGTGTTTATGTGGTAGTTCATGGGGTGTTGACTGCTCATGCCTACTACATTTTTGTAGAGCCTTCGTGGTTCGAGTATGGCTGCATTGCATATGATTCAGCTCAGAACAGCTATCTCTCTGTTGGACAGTGTCCACCGAGCAGAAATTGGGCTTGCAACAGGTGCAGCGTATCACACCAGTCCTGTTCGTCATTTGTGTGGATGCTGTTGAGCTGCCTCATTTCCTAGATATGTCACTGCTAGCTGCCAGCTACATTTGTGCATCTACCTCACTCTATTGTTGAAGGCAAGATACTAATAGGAAAATTTCAGTGCTCAGTTTGTGTACACGTCTGTCGGTATTTCGTCACTGCTGCAACTTTGGCAGTTATTCTCCTAAACAAATTTTTCCTGCTTTATAGTGCCCTTTGTTTTCTATCTGGTTGCAGAAGCTGCAAATGAACAACTAGACTCGCAGTCAACAGAACAGCGGGTGAACCATGAACAGCTGCTTAGTGACCTGACAACCATTCAGCGTCAGGCATCTGACATCTGGGCACAAGTTGGTAAGATACAAATGTCCACTTTAGTTCTTCAAAATACCGTTTGTCTTTAATTTTTCTTCCTGTTCCACAAATGTTCTTATTATTCCCTGTGTTATTGTTTTAGTTTTTTCCTTCTTGGGCAAAAGTGTCGCCATTATAATTGCTTTTGCTTTTGCAGCAATTTAAACTATTGTTCTCTGAAATCTTAATAGGGAGATTCTGTGTTTCCTGCCTGAAGGTACCTTTTTCCTTATTCTAGCTCGTTATACAGTAATAATTTTTTCGTTTTGAAATACTGATTTAAACTTTATTACTTAACTTCATAGTTATAAGTGACACAATATTATAAACTATATTACCCTTGTGAAAATTTCGTGTATGCAATAAATAGTGAGGATGGTGATTTGTAATACTATGAAAGAAGAACCACCTAATTTGTAGCAGTTGTTTATTTGATTAGTGTAATAGGTACATAACAAAATACTTACAACATATTACGAAAAGATTAAGAAAAACCTTTGAATTTGTAAAACATATGTATGACATTGTCACCGACCTAACTGAATGCAACTAACTTGAACAAAATGCACATGAAATATCCATATCTATGTGATATGTGCTGCAGCCAGTAAAATATTTACATTGGAATTGTATATCAAAACAGAAATGTTTCCGTAACAGAAAAAAATATCTGAAAAGTTCCTTCTCGTACAAAAAACACACAGGTTATTGAAATATCTGTGCTATGTTGTGCTGCTATTTATCAGTAATGATTTATCAGTAATGCACTCAGGCCATGTCAATGCCAATGAGGCAGTTTATTAATATCTCTGTGATATGATCTGCTGTTATCTAACGGCTTGTACTATTTCATATGTGTGACCTTCATAGTTATTAGTTTTGAACTTTAAGGGTCAAATTCCGAAAAGTTTCTTTCTTATCATGTTACCTGAGTGAAGACCTTGTTATGCAGTCTGCTTGCTTGAGGTCTAAACATTACTGATTAACATGATCATGATGCCTTTATAATTATCTGATATCATTTTGTTGAAGATGCAAAGAGTTCTTTCAAAACAGCTGCCAAGCTATTAATTTATCCTGTAACAGCTAAGAGGTCAAGAAATGAAATAAAAGGTCACCGTTGGTACTTAATTGAAGTGTATTCTCAAAGTTTGTTGAAGCTAATACTGGTATCAGATTACACTGTGAATTTTCAAGTCTTTATCAGATTCTGAAATCACATGTTGAAGATGAAGGTTATCCTCCAAAACACAACACTAATTAGGGAGCATGCATAAATCACATAGCTCCATTATGGCCTCCTGTGACCCCCCCCCCCCCCCCCCCTAGCCCTACATGGCTTTTGCCTCTACCCCCCCCCCTCCCCCCACGTAGAACATAGCTTTTTTCCCTTTTGATTCCAGAAGACATTTTGTACTGTTTTCTCTTGTCAGACGATTGTAAATTACATACGAAAATAATTAACTGAGGGAAATAAATATTCACATGCTGTTGTGAGTTCTGTTCCTCATTTTAACTGTGAAAAATGTTATGAAAGGAAAGCTACGTGGCCTGGCTCGGAACCCCCTCCCCCCACGTAGCCATGCGTAGCTTTCCAGCCAACCCCCCCCCCCCCCCCCCTGGACCGAGCCACATAGTTTGTGCACGCTCCCTTACCAGCATTCACTCTTCCAAACACATATAACACTCGCAACACCAAAATTAGAGTGAGCTTTACGAAAGTTTTAAAGTCATTGCTTTGAAGACAGTGCTCTCCAGTTCCACCGCGGACTGACTTGGCTGAAACCTTTTAAAGTATTACTATAGGGGCCTTGCTTGGTTCACCGGCCATGGCCTGACTTGATGAAAATTGGAAAATGACTGACCATAATCCTAACATGGCTGACTCCTTAAGTAAGGAATTTCAAACTCATGAAACCTCTTAACTTTGAAATTTATCTGACTTTCAACTTTACCTTTTAAGCTATGTTTTAAAAATGTTTCTCAGTACAATCTACTTTTAAGCCTTGTTTAGTCCTCAAGAAAGCTTCTACTAGATTCTTATTTAATTTCCTGGTGTCAGCATTTGGGCACCATGGCCGACAATGCTTTTAATAATACAGTTAGGAAACCTTATTTTTCTTCTCAAAATCTTTAATTTTCTGGAACCAACTATATGACTTTAACCTACTTGATTTTATCTATCTCCTGAACCTATTGCCATTCTTTTATCCCTTTTAGTCTAGATTTTTATTTTCTTCGAGCTATGAAAAATCATACTATTAATTTATTTAAGTAGCCTATTTTATGTTCAGGACATTCTTGCTGATGCTGACTACAACTTGTGCTGTAAAAATCTAACTTAGCTCTTTCCCTTACCTAGTAATTTCAAATTTTGTACTTTGCTTCCTATAAGCACATGGTCTGATATGACTGAGATTGAAATATCTTTAGAATTACATTTTTCTAAGCATAGAAAATACACTTTAAAATGAGTGAGTTCTCTTAGTGGAAATGAAGGTAGCATTATGTTTGAAAAACAACTTTATCTTAAATTTATGTCTTTCACAAAAATGGCTTCAAAATCAAACTAAAAAGTACTTTACTGTTAAGAAAATTCTCCCAAAGGTTATTTCTATACAACCATATGAGGTTGGTCCCCCCTCTAAATTGTTTTGGAAAGTTTACTGATTTATTACAATCTTTAATCTTCAAAATGATACTTCATTCCTTGATTTTGATTAGGTGTCAAGGGAGATAAATGGCTCATGACAAGAAAAAGATGTTTTAGAAATATTTATACTTTTCCTCTTTAAGGGTGCATTTGGAAAAATTCCTTTCTTAAAATGTGATGTGACAAAAATGGAGGCCACAGTTTCTAAAATGATACCTCATTCATCAATTTCGATTAGTTGTCAAGCAAAATAAATAACACAAGGCAAAAAGAAAAAAAAATCCTCTTAGAAATAAATAGTGGTAATTTTGCCATTTAAGTTTCAAATTCGGAAATATTCCTTTCTTAAAATATGATGTGACCAAAGCGGAGACCTTGATCATTGACTTTATTGATTTTGGTTATGTATGAAGGGAGGTAATGACTTTTAACAAAATAATAATAATAGAGAAATAAGACATGTGGTGAAGTTAAAAACTATGTCTCACATTATAAGTGGAGGTGCCAACAGCAAGAGAAATATACATAGAATTGACAGTAACATGTAATGTAGAAGCATTTATAACTGAAATTATATGGAATTTGTGTCAAAAGAGATTGAAGCAGAAAATAGAAAAATATATCTGAAAGCCACAGGAACATTAGGTAAAGGTATGTTTATGGTTGGTTCAACCAAAGAAACAATGTAACTATGAATTATAAGTCATTAAAACATGATAATTGCATCTTGGGTTTAAAAAATTATGAAAAGAAGAAAAGCATTGCTACATCCAGGCAAAAAACTCAACAAGGGTAAAAGTAGCCAGTATGTGTTGCTAATCTTATCACCTCCTCCCTTCAAGCTGCAGTTGAAGAATATAGATACAGTGTAGTACCTCTGCTAATCCCAGCACACAATGCTCAGGGCCTAATCATAACTTTACCTTACCTTAAAATAGCAGTATTGCTAAAAATATTCTAAACATCTGCACCTGTTGTGAGATGCTGCAAGTTTCACATGGTGGTTATTAAAGTTCATTTTGGGGTTATGATAGTACTGAATGTGGAAATGCATGGTTTGAACAAAATTCTGAGTCACGTTAAACTGTTCTTTCAACCCTAGATTGTTATCAATTGATTCTTTTCTAAATAATTGCAGCCACCACCTTCATGTTGAAGGAATAATAAGGTATTAGAGGTATCTGACACAATGGAATAATGAAACGTTCTTAATGTTCACTTTTGACTTAATAAAAGTTTATTCCCCAGAAAAACGAAGAAAATACTTATTTGACTGTGATGATACCATTCCACAAAGGACCTAAGTTTTCTGTAGATTGCAAGTTCTGGCTACAAACTTCAAGACTGCAACCACACCAGTCAACCATATCCTCAAAATCAGTTACATTTATAAATTCATTTTAGAGTCTCACCAAATATCTAAATGAGCCTACGCAACTTATGGAAACACTGGGGAAAATCTTTCCTGCAATTTTAAGATAGTTTTACCTAAATTTCGACATTTTTTACTGCCTTTTGCTACAAAATGGGAACTGGTGGCAAACCGTCAACAGCTACAAATTCAATGCACTTATAAGGGAGGCCAGCATGCTCTGTAAGTTTCATGCACTCTCCCACATAACTATTTTATCAGTGCATATCCAGACTTGCTTGCTGTTTGCACTTCATTACAAGAGCCTTAAAAACTCAGGAACCCTCTTACAAAACTCGCCTTTCAAACTAAATTACCAATATAAGTACAAAATACCTCCAAGTTACAAAAAAAAAAACCTTAAAAAAGACTCCAAACTTAATGATTTTAACCCATTTTAATTGTTTTTTTTATATTAGTCATGGTGGATTACGATACACAGGCACCTGTGGACAGGTATCTGCTTTGTTATCATGAAGGTTGGAGAACTTGTGTGCTCCCCATGATGGAACCGGATTAGTCAGATCCATAGCATTTTACTCTATTGTAGGAATGTTGTGTTGCCATCTGTCTGCCAAATTTATAAATATACACTCTGTGATAAGTGTATTTTTGGTTTGTAAAATGTGTAGTTTATGAGGCAGAGATTTTAGACCACCCCTGCATTCACTTTGAGGATTGCAGGAAACCACCTAGAATCTGCAATCGGGACTGCCAGTACACAGGAACTAAGACTCAATCCTGGCCCAGTATACCTCTCCAAAACAGTGTGGTGGACTAAAAATGCAAGAGCCATTTTGGCAGAGTTTAACTACCTTTGGTATAAAGAAACTCCTGTATTCACAAATTACTGTCTTATCAAACACCATAATTTATATTATGGGATACAATATAAAATATGGTACACATTACGGGGAAAAAAGTGTGTTAGTAAAGGAAAAGGCAAAAACAAACAAATTAACATAAATTGATAGTTTTCAGCAAAATACACATTACACACAAAAATGACAAAAAAAAAAGGCATAAGAGGGAAAAAATATGGTTAAAATAACAAACAAGATTTTTTTGATAATAGTGACAATGAAACTGCCATTAGGCAATGAAAATAATGTAACATGGGGAAAATATCCTTTCAGTTACCACAGATGAAGACAGAATGGCCTGAACATATTCAGAAACACAAACACACTTTTACAGTATTTCAGTGAATAACCTTATTCAGGTTAGAGGCGAAACAAATGGCATGGGGAAAAATGTATACATATTTAGACACATTCATGTGTGAAAGATAAACCAAGAGGGAAGTGTGGAATTGCAATGGTAAATCCTTTCATCTTGGTTCATCTTTGGCTTGTTTGTGTGGTATGTCTGGAGATGTACGCATCTTTCCCCTTACCATATGTATCACCTCCATCATGAGTAAGATTATTCACTGAAATATTGTAAAGTGTATGGTGGTCCCCCCCCCCCACCCCCCACCCCCTTTTTTTTCCCTCGGCCCTGCTGCCCTTATCTGTGGTATGTGACTGGTTATTTTCTGACTCCTTTCTTATTCCATTGTCTAGCCGCAGAGTTTCATTGTCATTACTATCCAACTATATAAGGCAGTCTAATTGAGTCCTCTCCTCTATTCATAGAGAATACAACAGATGTAATTCACAGTATTTTAATTAACTCTATACTCATCTACACGTGGAATGAAACACACGGGAAGGGTGTTGGGTGTACCCATGCAAAGTCTGACAGTTTTCTTGAAATAAAATGACATCAGTGGAAGTGCATTTAAACAACTGGAATTAAATTGCAGTTTTAAAACATTGTTTTGATGTTAAATTTTAATATTTTCATCAATGTTAGATGTTTTTATGGTTCTGTAACAATGTAAATAATTGATTAAAAATTATACATCCATATATCCTATTGTGTTCCTCTTTTACCCATTTTTTGTATTATTACTGTCATCCTTGCCCTTTTTTTATGAGTGATGGATTTATATTACTGAAATATATGAATCTAGGAATACAATTAACTAGCAACAAGAAGTAATTCCTAAAATTCGTACAGCACACTATGTATTAAAAATATTGGACTAAGATTTCACATGAATGATTTGATATTTGAAAGCACATTAACAATGCATGAATTTGTAATAAGATCCTTGCTATCAGCAGTTCAGAACTAGGTTTGATACAATTAAAACAAAAGAACTTGAAGGAACAGGATACACAGTTTGTATGGTAGTTATGTGTATTAGCAGTGATATATTAGATCATGCTCATTTTCAGATACAGGGTGTGGCAGCATAACTTCCTTTTTTAAAATGCGCACCATTCAGTCGGTTGATATCATAGTGAAGCACTAGTCGTCTCGTTCGAGAGGCGTGACTATAAAGTTTTGTCCTGACACAGTTCAGTCGCCATCATGCGTTGGAATAGTGAGGAGCGTGCGTTTGACCTTGAGGCCTGCTTTTCGAGCGGATGTTCTGTGATCGCAACCCAGCGCGCTTTTCTGAATCGCTTTAATTTAGCCCCATTGGCTCTGTCCCGGACCGGAAATCAATTGTTACGTGGGTCGCTACTCTCAGACAAACTGCAAGTGCAACAAGACGAAGATCTGGAGGCTCTCAGCCCATTAGATCACCTGAGAACATTGAGGCAGTGAGAACTTCATGATAATCTTCGTTTCCATCCATACAAGATTGCGATTGTGCAGGAACTTTGTGAACGTGACTTCAATTCTCAGAGGAACGCGTGTGAGGTTCTTCTGGAAGACGTTCCTGAGGACACTATTGTTTTTTTTAGTGATGAAGCCTATTTTCATTTGTGTGGATCCGTCAACAAACAAAACATGCGCTACTGGGCTGACACCAATCCTCGACAATTGCATCAAAGGCCTTTGCATTCACCTAGTCACAGTGTGGTGTGCAATTTGCTCAGGTGAAATTATTGGTTCCTGGTTCTTTGAAGAAAATGAAGTCACAGTGACAGTGAAATCGGACTGGTATGTAACCATGTTAGAGGAACTTTTTTCCCACGGCTAGATGAGTTCGACTTAGGGGACAGAGGGCCTTGTCTCAATTAGGGGCGATTTGGAGTGACCGGCCCGCTCTCCCGATTTGACCCCCTGTGATTTTTTTCTATGGGTTTTTTGAAATCCCATGTTTATGTGATTTGAAGACCAACATCCAGGAAGAAATTGCCAACATAATGCCTGCTATGCTGACAGGAGTCATGACAAACACCAGAAATCGGTTTACTCAATGTGTACAGAATGGGGGACGTCACCTACCTCATTTGATCTTCAAAACTAATTAAAACAAAACTTTATATATGTGCCTATATTATAAAAAACAAATAAAAAATTTCTGATCCAAACAATGGGTTGTATTAAGTTTTGAAAAAAGTAAGTTATGCTGCCGCACCCTGTACTTTTTGTTGATTAGTTTTTTAATTTTATAGAAGTGTAAAGTAAAAAAAAAGCTAGCAGTTATGGATGGACGAAAACATCTCAGGAAATGTATACGCAAATTCATAAAAGATCTTATGTGTGTCTTAATTGTAAATCTGTCACCTAAAACAAGTGCTCTGAATTGTTCACCTTATTTGTGGTTAACCCTGTTATGACACAGACATAGAAAATACTTGATGTTGATTTATGTTTGATGCTTCTAACAAAATATGAAATTTCAGAAAAAGTAGAGAATGGTTATTACCAAGTGTGCAGATACGAAACCAGCACTTTTTCAAAAAAAAAATACTCGTTTATTGTATAAAAATTATACAAAGTACCTTGTCCATTGCTAAATATACATTTTCCCCATCTCTCTGGTAATTTATGAATGCCACACTAAAAAATGTTTTGCTCTTTTGACACAAACCAGTCATTGAGCCATTTTTGTACATTTTCATAAAAAGTGAAGCGCTGCTCAGCGAGTTTGAGTCCCGTCAATGTAAAGAGATAGTAATTGGATGGAGCTAAGTCAGGTGAGAAAGCCACATGTGTCAGTATCTCCCACCTAAGTGCCTCATCATTTCCTTGACCGTTTTGCTGTAGGTGATGGTGCATTGTCATGAAGCAAACTCACTTTGTGTTGCCTTTTCTGGTATTCTGATCATTTTTTCCCACAATGCTTGATTCAGATTGATGATTTGCTGTCGATAATGTTCAGTATTAACAATTTCACCAGGTTTTAATAGCTCGTAATAGATCACACAATTTTGATCCCACCAAACACAGAGCATTGTCTTCTTTCCATAGCGATTTGATTTTGAAGTTGATGTTGACAGTTCACCTGGGGTTATCCATGATCTTTTATACTTATGGTTATCGAAATATATCCACTTTTCATCACCTGCCACAGTTTGATGGAGAAATGATTTTCTTTTATACCTGGTGAGCAGCAATTCACAAGTGGTTTTTTGTTTTTCTTGCTGTCTTTCATTCAGTTCATGTGGAACCCACATGAACCTGGATCTTTCTTATCACTTTTAAAGCTTTTAAGAGAGCTTCCTGTGTTACATTTAATTAATCTACAAATTGTTGTTGCATTTGAGCATCATCCTCATCCAACAACTCTTGCAACTAGCTGTCTTCAAACTTCATGGTCTTCATTTCTCACATCAAAATCACCACTTTTGAATTTATTAAACCATTCAAAACATTGCGATTTACCGAGAGCATGCTCACCGTAAGCTTTGACAAACATTTGATGTGATTCTGCAGTAGTTTTCTTTAAATGGTAATAGAAAATCAATGATGTCCGCAAAGCATAGTTTGTAGGCTCAAAACTCGACATGTTCAATTTTATTGAAAACTACACTGTTGTATGAAACTTGCATTGTTGTGAGTTGAAAATCTCTGTCAGCTGTCAAAAAAATAAAATGTCGACAATGACGCGATCTGGCAGTAACTGCATTGGTAGCTAGAGCTATCTGTCAGGAAATTCCGGTTTCATGTTTACATACCTGGTAAGCACTACAGACAAAACCCACTTATGACATTTTATAAAATCATTTATTATTATATCAAATGATGTATGTCGCAAACTGTGTGTGAGGCAGAGAATTTTTTTAACTACCCCTTACATTCATCTTAAAGAAAGTAGTTTTGTTTCCACCTTTTTATGTGGTTAGTAAAGTTATACTCAGATCATTAGGAATTAATAATGAGAGAGAGAGAGAGCTCATCATAGAAATTAAACTAAAGAAGGGTTACACCCAATAGCTCCATTGTTTTCGGTGAGTACTTGTTTTTTGTTAGTCTGTGTTATCTTATTGCTATCTCTGATAAGTTGTAGTTTTTTCCTTTTTCCCTATCTTTTTAAAGTTTCCTAATTAGCATCTGAGAGCACCATCAGTGATATAGTATTGTTTGTCTGATGATGTTTAGTTCACTAATCAGGGTTCTATATCCAGTTAGGATTTTTCTCACATTCCTGCTGGTATGTTTAGTATCTTACATATCGTGTGATATTAAAAAATTTCAAAACAATCATTTAATCAATGAAATTGTTAAAAACCATCAAGCACTTCAAATTTCTAAAATTCTGAACTCATTGAGATAGAATTGAGCAAGGAATACATAGTGCCCAACTTGATACATTCCCACCTTTTCCAGAAAAATACAGTTGTATCCTAGCACATTTAGTAAAAATGTAGTAAATGCAGAAAATCAACATCTTTGTTTTTTGTAGTTACTTCATTTATTTGGTTTCAGAGCGCAGCACACGTGAGGTTTTGAACCAGCAACGTTCAGCTGCCCGCCAATACCGAAACTCATTGCAGCGTCTGCACCAGATCAATGCTACCATTGACTATCTACTACGTCTGATGGAGACATCACGTCTTGAGATGGAAACCCGCCTTGGATGGATAACAGAGTTAGCAGGCAATGCAGGTATCTGCCATGAAAATAAATTCATCTGAGTGATAGCAATAACATAACTATCACACATTGCTAATTAGTTTTTGATTCCCATCCTACATTTTAAAGCAATTTTATCGACACAAGTGGAAAGGGTTAGGTGAATGCTCTATTTCATAAAAAAAAAATAGCTTTACAGGATAGCACCTGTCATGAAACCATTTTTTATTGTTAATTTAAGTATAAACCTTTTTCATATCTTAATAGAATTTTGTTCACAACTTGACATATTTGTTACTTTAGTATTATAGTCTTTAAATGGTATTTTAAATAAAAGAATAAGCCAACATGTGTGTATATTATGTAAATAACAAAATACTCTAATAGTTGATTGATTTGACAGAAACAAAACTTGCTGATTAGCAAATTAAAATTAAAGTAATTTGAAAGAAAGGAATCATAATTTACCAGCGTAAATCACAGGAGAGCATCAGCATATATATAGGAGAAATATCACAGCCTACCATAGAAGAAGATTCCTGCAGAACATAAAATTTTCAGGCTTATATCCCTTCTTCAGCAATAGAATGAGGTGGCTGCATGATGGAAGCTGGTGATGTTGGCTGCCAACTTCCATCATGCAGCCACCTCATTCTATTGCTGAAGAAGGGATATAAGCCTGAAAATTTCATGTTCTGCAGGAATCTTCTTCTATGGTAGGCTGTGATATTTCTCCTATATATATGCTGATGCTCTCCTGTGATTTACGCTGGTAAATTATGATTCCTTTCTTTCAAATTACTTTAATTTTAATTTGCTATCAGCAAGTTTTGTTTCTGTCAAATCAATCAACTATTAGAGTATTTTTTATTTACATAATATACACACATGTTGGCTTATTCTTTTATTTAAAATACCATTTAAAGACTATAATACTAAAGTAACAAATATGTCAAGTTGTGAACAAAATTCTATTAAGATATGAAAAAGGTTTATACTTAAATTAACAATAAAAATGGTTTCATGACAGGTGCTATCCTGTAAAGCTATTTTTTTATGAAATAGAGCATTCACCTAACCCTTTCCACTTGTGTCGATAAAATTGCTTTAAAATGTAGGATGGGAATCAAAAACTAATTAGCAATGTGTGATAGTTATGTTATTGCTATCACTCAGATGAATTTATTTTCATGGCAGATACCTGCATTGCCTGCTAACTCTGTTATCCATCCAAGGCGGGTTTCCATCTCAAGACGTGATGTCTCCATCAGACGTAGTAGATAGTCAATGGTAGCATTGATCTGGTGCAGACGCTGCAATGAGTTTCGGTATTGGCGGGCAGCTGAACGTTGCTGGTTCAAAACCTCACGTGTGCTGCGCTCTGAAACCAAATAAATGAAGTAACTACAAAAAACAAAGATGTTGATTTTCTGCATTTACTACATTTTTACTAAATGTGCTAGGATACAACTGTATTTTTCTGGAAAAGGTGGGAATGTATCAAGTTGGGCACTATGTATTCCTTGCTCAATTCTATCTCAATGAGTTCAGAATTTTAGAAATTTGAAGTGCTTGATGGTTTTTAACAATTTCATTGATTAAATGATTGTTTTGAAATTTTTTAATATCACACGATATGTAAGATACTAAACATACCAGCAGGAATGTGAGAAAAATCCTAACTGGATATAGAACCCTGATTAGTGAACTAAACATCATCAGACAAACAATACTATATCACTGATGGTGCTCTCAGATGCTAATTAGGAAACTTTAAAAAGATAGGGAAAAAGGAAAAAACTACAACTTATCAGAGATAGCAATAAGATAACACAGACTAACAAAAAACAAGTACTCACCGAAAACAATGGAGCTATTGGGTGTAACCCTTCTTTAGTTTAATTTCTATGATGAGCTCTCTCTCTCTCTCATTATTAATTCCTAATGATCTGAGTATAACTTTACTAACCAATAAAAAGGTGGAAACAAAACTACTTTCTTTAAGATGAATGTAAGGGGTAGTTAAAAAAATTCTCTGCCTCACACACAGTTTGCGACATACATCATTTGATATAATAATAAATGATTTTATAAAATGTCATAAGTGGGTTTTGTCTGTAGTGCTTACCAGGTATGTAAACATGAAACCGGAATTTCCTGACAGATAGCTCTAGCTACCAATGCAGTTACTGCCAGATCGCGTCATTGTCGACATTTTATTTTTTTGACAGCTGACAGAGATTTTCAACTCACAACAATGCAAGTTTCATACAACAGTGTAGTTTTCAATAAAATTGAACATGTCGAGTTTTGAGCCTACAAACTATGCTTTGCGGACATCATTGATTTTCTATTACCATTTAAAGAAAACTACTGCAGAATCACATCAATGTTTGTCAAAGCTTACGGTGAGCATGCTCTCGGTAAATCGCAATGTTTTGAATGGTTTAATAAATTCAAAAGTGGTGATTTTGATGTGAGAAATGAAGACCATGAAGTTTGAGACAGCTAGTTGCAAGTTGTTGGATGAGGATGATGCTCAAATGCAACAACAATTTAGATTAATTAAATGTAACACAGGAAGCTCTCTTAAAAGCTTTAAAAGTGATAAGAAAGATCCAGGTTCATGTGGGTTCCACATGAACTGAATGAAAGACAGCAAGAAAAACAAAAAACCACTTGTGAATTGCTGCTCACCAGGTATAAAAGAAAATCATTTCTCCATCAAACTGTGGCAGGTGATGAAAGTGGATATATTTCGATAACCATAAGTATAAAAGATCATGGATAACCCCAGGTGAACTGTCAACATCAACTTCAAAATCAAATCGCTATGGAAAGAAGACAATGCTCTGTGTTTGGTGGGATCAAAATTGTGTGATCTATTACGAGCTATTAAAACCTGGTGAAATTGTTAATACTGAACATTATCGACAGCAAATCATCAATCTGAATCAAGCATTGTGGGAAAAAATGATCAGAATACAGAAAAGGCAACACAAAGTGAGTTTGCTTCATGACAATGCACCATCACCTACAGCAAACGGTCAATGAATGATGAGGCACTTAGGTGGGAGATACTGACACATGTGGCTTTCTCACCTGACTTAGCTCCATCCAATTACTATCTCTTACATTGACGGGACTCAAACTCGCTGAGCAGCGCTTCACTTCTTATGAAAATGTACAAAATGGCTCAATGACTGGTTTGTGTCAAAAGAGCAAAACATTTTTTAGTGTGGCATCATAAATTACCAGAGAGATGGGGAAAATGTATATTTAGCAATGGACAAGGTACTTTGTATAATTTTTTATACAATAAACGAGTATTTTTTTTTGAAAAAGTGCTGGTTTCGTATCTGCACACTTGGTAATAACCATTCTCTTTATTTTTCTGAAATTTCATATTTTGTTAGAAGCATCAAACATAAATCAACATCAAGTATTTTCTATGTCTGTGTCATAACAGGGTTAACCACAAATAAGGTGAACAATTCAGAGCACTTGTTTTAGGTGACAGATTTACAATTAAGACACACATAAGATCTTTTATGAATTTGCGTATACATTTCCTGAGATGTTTTCGTCCATCCATAACTGCTAGCTTTTTTTACTTTACACTTCTATAAAATTAAAAAACTAATCAACAAAAAGTACAGGGTGCGGCAGCATAACTTACTTTTTTCAAAACTTAATACAACCCATTGTTTGGATCAGAAATTTTTTATTTGTTTTTTATAATATAGGCACATATATAAAGTTTTGTTTTAATTAGTTTTTGAAGATCAAATGAGGTAGGTGACGTCCCCCATTCTGTACACATTGAGTAAACCGATTTCTGGTGTTTGTCATGACTCCTGTCAGCATAGCAGGCATTATGTTGGCAATTTCTTCCTGGATGTTGGTCTTCAAATCACATAAACATGGATTTCAAAAAAACCATAGAAAAAATCACAGGGGTCAAATCGGGAGAGCGGGCCGGTCACTCCAAATCGCCCCTAATTGAGACAAGGCCCTCTGTCCCCTAAGTCGAACTCATCTAGCCGTGGGAAAAAATTCCTCTAACATGGTTACATACCAGTCCGATTCACTGTCACTGTGACTTCATTTTCTTCAAAGAACCAGGAACCAATAATTTCACCTGAGCAAATTGCACACCACACTGTGACTAGTGAATGCAAAGGCCTTTGATGCAATTGTCGAGGATTGGTGTCAGCCCAGTAGCGCATGTTTTGTTTGTTGACGGATCCACCAAATGAAATAGGCTTCATCAAAAAAAAAAAAACAATAGTGTCCTCAGGAACGTCTTCGAACCTCACACGCGTTCCTCTGAGAATTGAAGTCACGTTCACAAAGTTCCTGCACAATCGCAATCTTGTATGGATGGAAACGAAGATTATCATGAAGTTCTCACTGCCTCAATGTTCTCAGGTGATCTAATGGCTGAGAGCCTCCAGATCTTCGTCTTGTTGCACTTGCAGTTTGTCTGAGAGTAGCGCCCACGTAACAATTGATTTCCGGTCCGGGACAGAGCCAATGGGGCTAAATTAAGCGATTAAGAAAAGCGCGCTGGGTTGCATCACAGAACATCCGCTCGAAAAGCAGGCCTCAAGGTCAAACGCACGCTCCTCACTATTCCAACGCATGATGGCGACTGAACTGTGTCAGGACAAAACTTTATAGTCACGCCTCTCGAACGAGACGACTAGTGCTTCACTATGATATCAACCGACTGAATGGTGCGCATTTTAAAAAAGGAAGTTATGCTGCCACACCCTGTATCTGAAAATGAGCATGATCTAATATATCACTGCTAATACACATAACTACCATACAAACTGTGTATCCTGTTCCTTCAAGTTCTTTTGTTTTAATTGTATCAAACCTAGTTCTGAACTGCTGATAGCAAGGATCTTATTACAAATTCATGCATTGTTAATGTGCTTTCAAATATCAAATCATTCATGTGAAATCTTAGTCCAATATTTTTAATACATAGTGTGCTGTACGAATTTTAGGAATTACTTCTTGTTGCTAGTTAATTGTATTCCTAGATTCATATATTTCAGTAATATAAATCCATCACTCATAAAAAAAGGGCAAGGATGACAGTAATAATACAAAAAATGGGTAAAAGAGGAACACAATAGGATATATGGATGTATAATTTTTAATCAATTATTTACATTGTTACAGAACCATAAAAACATCTAACATTGATGAAAATATTAAATTTAACATCAAAACAATGTTTTAAAACTGCAATTTAATTCCAGTTGTTTAAATGCACTTCCACTGATGTCATTTTATTTCAAGAAAACTGTCAGACTTTGCATGGGTACACCCAACACCCTTCCCGTGTGTTTCATTCCACGTGCAGATGAGTATAGAGTTAATTAAAATACTGTGAATTACATCTGTTGTATTCTCTATGAATAGAGGAGAGGACTCAATTAGACTGCCTTATATAGTTGGATAGTAATGACAATGAAACTCTGCGGCTAGACAATGGAATAAGAAAGGAGTCAGAAAATAACCAGTCACATACCACAGATAAGGGCAGCAGGGCCGAGGGAAAAAAAGGGGGGGGGGGGACCACCATACACTTTACAATATTTCAGTGAATAATCTTACTCATGATGGAGGTGATACATATGGTAAGGGGAAAGATGCGTACATCTCCAGACATACCACACAAACAAGCCAAAGATGAACCAAGATGAAAGGATTTACCATTGCAATTCCACACTTCCCTCTTGGTTTATCTTTCACACATGAATGTGTCTAAATATGTATACATTTTTCCCCATGCCATTTGTTTCGCCTCTAACCTGAATAAGGTTATTCACTGAAATACTGTAAAAGTGTGTTTGTGTTTCTGAATATGTTCAGGCCATTCTGTCTTCATCTGTGGTAACTGAAAGGATATTTTTTCCCCATGTTACATTATTTTCATTGCCTAATGGCAGTTTCATTGTCACTATTATCAAAAAAATCTTGTTTTTTATTTTAACCATATTTTTTCCCTCTTATGCCTTTTTTTTTTGTCATTTTTGTGTGTAATGTGTATTTTGCTGAAAACTATCAATTTATGTTAATTTTGTTTGTTTTTGCCTTTTCCTTTACTAACACACTTTTTTCCCCGTAATGTGTACCATATTTTTATTGTATCCCATAATATAAATTATGATAAGACAGTAATTTGTGAATACAGGAGTTTCTTTATACCAAAGGTAGTTAAACTCTGCCAAAATGGCTCTTGCATTTTTAGTCCACCACACTGTTTTGGAGAGGTATACTGGGCCAGGATTGAGTCTTAGTTCCTGTGTACTGGCAGTCCCGATTGCAGATTCTAGGTGGTTTCCTGCAATCCTCAAAGTGAATGCAGGGGTGGTCTAAAATCTCTGCCTCATAAACTACACATTTTACAAACCAAAAATACACTTATCACAGAGTGTATATTTATAAATTTGGCAGACAGATGGCAACACAACATTCCTACAATAGAGTAAAATGCTATGGATCTGACTAATCCGGTTCCATCATGGGGAGCACACAAGTTCTCCAACCTTCATGATAACAAAGCAGATACCTGTCCACAGGTGCCTGTGTATCGTAATCCACCATGACTAATATAAAAAAAACAATTAAAATGGGTTAAAATCATTAAGTTTGGAGTCTTTTTTAAGTTTTTTTTTGTAACTTGGAGGTATTTTGTACTTATATTGGTAATTTAGTTTGAAAGGCGAGTTTTGTAAGAGGGTTCCTGAGTTTTTAAGGCTCTTGTAATGAAGTGCAAACAGCAAGCAAGTCTGGATATGCACTGATAAAATAGTTATGTGGGAGAGTGCATGAACTTACAGAGCATGCTGGCCTCCCTTATAAGTGCATTGAATTTGTAGCTGTTGACGGTTTGCCACCAGTTCCCATTTTGTAGCAAAAGGCAGTAAAAAATGTCGAAATTTAGGTAAAACTATCTTAAAATTGCAGGAAAGATTTTCCCCAGTGTTTCCATAAGTTGCGTAGGCTCATTTAGATATTTGGTGAGACTCTAAAATGAATTTATAAATGTAACTGATTTTGAGGATATGGTTGACTGGTGTGGTTGCAGTCTTGAAGTTTGTAGCCAGAACTTGCAATCTACAGAAAACTTAGGTCCTTTGTGGAATGGTATCATCACAGTCAAATAAGTATTTTCTTCGTTTTTCTGGGGAATAAACTTTTATTAAGTCAAAAGTGAACATTAAGAACGTTTCATTATTCCATTGTGTCAGATACCTCTAATACCTTATTATTCCTTCAACATGAAGGTGGTGGCTGCAATTATTTAGAAAAGAATCAATTGATAACAATCTAGGGTTGAAAGAACAGTTTAACGTGACTCAGAATTTTGTTCAAACCATGCATTTCCACATTCAGTACTATCATAACCCCAAAATGAACTTTAATAACCACCATGTGAAACTTGCAGCATCTCACAACAGGTGCAGATGTTTAGAATATTTTTAGCAATACTGCTATTTTAAGGTAAGGTAAAGTTATGATTAGGCCCTGAGCATTGTGTGCTGGGATTAGCAGAGGTACTACACTGTATCTATATTCTTCAACTGCAGCTTGAAGGGAGGAGGTGATAAGATTAGCAACACATACTGGCTACTTTTACCCTTGTTGAGTTTTTTGCCTGGATGTAGCAATGCTTTTCTTCTTTTCATAATTTTTTAAACCCAAGATGCAATTATCATGTTTTAATGACTTATAATTCATAGTTACATTGTTTCTTTGGTTGAACCAACCATAAACATACCTTTACCTAATGTTCCTGTGGCTTTCAGATATATTTTTCTATTTTCTGCTTCAATCTCTTTTGACACAAATTCCATATAATTTCAGTTATAAATGCTTCTACATTACATGTTACTGTCAATTCTATGTATATTTCTCTTGCTGTTGGCACCCCACTTATAATGTGAGACATAGTTTTTAACTTCACCACATGTCTTATTTCTCTATTATTATTATTTTGTTAAAAGTCATTACCTCCCTTCATACATAACCAAAATCAATAAAGTCAATGATCAAGGTCTCCGCTTTGGTCACATCATATTTTAAGAAAGGAATATTTCCGAATTTGAAACTTAAATGGCAAAATTACCACTATTTATTTCTAAGAGGATTTTTTTTTTTTTTGCCTTGTGTTATTTATTTTGCTTGACAACTAATCGAAATTGATGAATGAGGTATCATTTTAGAAACTGTGGCCTCCATTTTTGTCACATCACATTTTAAGAAAGGAATTTTTCCAAATGCACCCTTAAAGAGGAAAAGTATAAATATTTCTAAAACATCTTTTTCTTGTCATGAGCCATTTATCTCCCTTGACACCTAATCAAAATCAAGGAATGAAGTATCATTTTGAAGATTAAAGATTGTAATAAATCAGTAAACTTTCCAAAACAATTTAGAGGGGGGACCAACCTCATATGGTTGTATAGAAATAACCTTTGGGAGAATTTTCTTAACAGTAAAGTACTTTTTAGTTTGATTTTGAAGCCATTTTTGTGAAAGACATAAATTTAAGATAAAGTTGTTTTTCAAACATAATGCTACCTTCATTTCCACTAAGAGAACTCACGACGACGATCATTTTAAAGTGTATTTTCTATGCTTAGAAAAATGTAATTCTAAAGATATTTCAATCTCAGTCATATCAGACCATGTGCTTATAGGAAGCAAAGTACAAAATTTGAAATTACTAGGTAAGGGAAAGAGCTAAGTTAGATTTTTACAGCACAAGTTGTAGTCGCATCAGCAAGAATGTCCTGAACATAAAATAGGCTACTTAAATAAATTAATAGTATGATTTTTCATAGCTCGAAGAAAATAAAAATCTAGACTAAAAGGGATAAAAGAATGGCAATAGGTTCAGGAGATAGATAAAATCAAGTAGGTTAAAGTCATATAGTTGGTTCCAGAAAATTAAAGATTTTGAGAAGAAAAATAAGGTTTCCTAACTGTATTATTAAAAGCATTGTCGGCCATGGTGCCCAAATGCTGACACCAGGAAATTAAATAAGAATCTAGTAGAAGCTTTCTTGAGGACTAAACAAGGCTTAAAAATTAAAAGTAGATTGTACTGAGAAACATTTTTAAAACATAGCTTAAAAGGTAAAGTTGAAAGTCAGATAAATTTCAAAGTTAAGATGTTTCATGAAATTCCTTACTTAAGGAGTCAGCCATGTTAGGATTATGGTCAGTCATTTTCCAATTTTCATCAAGTCAGGCCATGGCCGGTGAACCAAGCAAGGCCCCTATAGTAATACTTTAAAAGGTTTCAGCCAAGTCAGTCCGCGGTGGAACTGGAGAGCACTGTCTTCAAAGCAATGACTTTAAAACTTTCGTAAAGCTCACTCTAATTTTGGTGTTGCGAGTGTTATATGTGTTTGGAAGAGTGAATGCTGGTAAGGGAGCGTGCACAAACTATGTGGCTCGGTCCAGAGGGGGGGGGGGGGGGTTGGCTGGAAAGCTACGCATGGCTACATGGGGGGAGGGGGGGTTCCGAGCCAGGCCACGTAGCTTTCCTTTCATAACATTTTTCACAGTTAAAATGAGGAACAGAACTCACAACAGCATGTGAATATTTATTTCCCTCAGTTAATTATTTTCGTATGTAATTTACAATCGTCTGACAAGAGAAAACAGTACAAAATGTCTTCTGGAATCAAAAGGGAAAAAAGCTATGTTCTACGTGGGGGGAGGGGGGGGGTAGAGGCAAAAGCCATGTAGGGCTACGTGGGGGGGGGGTCACAGGAGGCCATAATGGAGCTATGTGATTTATGCATGCTCCCTAATTAGTGTTGTGTTTTGGAGGATAACCTTCATCTCAACATGTGATTTCAGAGTCTGATAAAGACTTGAAAATTCACAGTGTAATCTGATACCAGTATTAGCTTCAACAAACTTTGAGAATACACTTCAATTAAGTACCAACGGTGACCTTTTATTTCATTTCTTGACCTCTTAGCTGTTACAGGATAAATTAATAGCTTGGCAGCTGTTTTGAAAGAACTCTTTGCATCTTCAACAAAATGATATCAGATAATTATAAAGGCATCATGATCATGTTAATCAGTAATGTTTAGACCTCAAGCAAGCAGACTGCATAACAAGGTCTTCACTCAGGTAACATGATAAGAAAGAAACTTTTCGGAATTTGACCCTTAAAGTTCAAAACTAATAACTATGAAGGTCACACATATGAAATAGTACAAGCCGTTAGATAACAGCAGATCATATCACAGAGATATTAATAAACTGCCTCATTGGCATTGACATGGCCTGAGTGCATTACTGATAAATCATTACTGATAAATAGCAGCACAACATAGCACAGATATTTCAATAACCTGTGTGTTTTTTGTACGAGAAGGAACTTTTCAGATATTTTTTTCTGTTACGGAAACATTTCTGTTTTGATATACAATTCCAATGTAAATATTTTACTGGCTGCAGCACATATCACATAGATATGGATATTTCATGTGCATTTTGTTCAAGTTAGTTGCATTCAGTTAGGTCGGTGACAATGTCATACATATGTTTTACAAATTCAAAGGTTTTTCTTAATCTTTTCGTAATATGTTGTAAGTATTTTGTTATGTACCTATTACACTAATCAAATAAACAACTGCTACAAATTAGGTGGTTCTTCTTTCATAGTATTACAAATCACCATCCTCACTATTTATTGCATACACGAAATTTTCACAAGGGTAATATAGTTTATAATATTGTGTCACTTATAACTATGAAGTTAAGTAATAAAGTTTAAATCAGTATTTCAAAACGAAAAAATTATTACTGTATAACGAGCTAGAATAAGGAAAAAGGTACCTTCAGGCAGGAAACACAGAATCTCCCTATTAAGATTTCAGAGAACAATAGTTTAAATTGCTGCAAAAGCAATTATAATGGCGACACTTTTGCCCAGAAGGAAAAAACTAAAACAATAACACAGGGAATAATAAGAACATTTGTGGAACAGGAAGAAAAATTAAAGACAAACGGTATTTTGAAGAACTAAAGTGACATTTGTATCTTACCAACTTGTGCCCAGATGTCAGATGCCTGACGCTGAATGGTTGTCAGGTCACTAAGCAGCTGTTCATGGTTCACCCGCTGTTCTGTTGACTGCGAGTCTAGTTGTTCATTTGCAGCTTCTGCAACCAGATAGAAAACAAAGGCACTATAAAGCAGGAAAAATTTGTTTAGGAGAATAACTGCCATTTACCAAAGTTGAAAGTTGCAGCAGTGACGAAATACCGACAGACGTGTACACAAACTGAGCACTGAAATTTTCCTATTAGTATCTTTCCTTCAACAATAGAGTGAGGTAGATGCACAAATGTAGCTGGCAGCTAGCAGTGACATATCTAGGAAATGAGGCAGCTCAACAGCATCCACACAAATGACGAACAGGACTGGTGTGATACGCTGCACCTGTTGCAAGCCCAATTTCTGCTCGGTGGACACTGTCCAACAGAGAGATAGCTGTTCTGAGCTGAATCATATGCAATGCAGCCATACTCGAACCACGAAGGCTCTACAAAAATGTAGTAGGCATGAGCAGTCAACACCCCATGAACTACCACATAAACACTTTAAAACATTTGGGGCCTGTGGAGGTCTGGCTTTCACATCTCTAAGATGACAGAACAGTGAAAACCAGTTCGCACTGACCATCCATCTAGTCTGTTTAGTTTTAGTCAGAATTTTCTCTTGGCTCTCAGGCTAGATGATAAACAAAGATATTATGAACTTATTAACAAATAAGGAGTATCGGATAGGACTATCTTTTTCCGAGGAAATGCTGTTGATAGCAACAGCAAAAAAGCTGACCCTAGAGGAATGCTGTTCTCTTGAATAAAAAGAACTGTTACTTCACAAGCAACTTGGTACCGGTTGCAACGCTGTGATAAAAACGATTAAAAAATGTGGGACAGATTTCTCCTGAATCCCCATTCATGCAACTATTTTAAAATTTATTTCCGCAAGGTAAAAATACACTCACAAAGTGTTGGCTGAAGAAGGCTGCATCTTGTATCACTGCTTTCCAGCAGCCTCAGGTTATTCAAAGTGGATTTCCTGAAACCATAGTGAAGGTAGCTCAGCAGACTTTACAGCAGTTCACCATCTGTTCTAGCGTCTTTCCCATGCATGTAGTCGAGGTGATGTTATGATAACTACCATGTGGCATTTAGGATTTCAAAAGACGAAAAAGCATTGCTTCTTTCCAAAAGTCATGGAAGTGTCCTTTGCCTAAAATAATGTTAAAAATATCCAGAAGGTACTCTTTAGAATCTTTCCAAAGATGCCTCTGCATCTAGCACTGAATCAAGTCAGGCTGGTCACAGTGTCTTTGGTATTGTTTAAGGCTGATTCCAGCATCCATGGTGTAAACAGGGTATTGTATGCCTGCATATTTGGTGAAGCGAAGCATAAAACAACTCTTTTGGCAACAATTCTCCAATGATGAACCCAAAAGTTCAATCTGGCAGAAGAAGTGATGGCAGCAAAGCTACGTGATGCTTCTTTAGTGACTATGCAGCCCTGATCCAGTAAGCCAGACACCAGTGATAGGAAGTACCTTCCACATATACGACGGATAGACTCTCATACTTTCAATGATGGTGGAAAATGATTAAGAGTGCTCACAAAGTTTTGCCATGACATTTTTGCTCCCCAAAACACTCACTGTACACGTCCCCTCTATCCTCATAATTACAACGAAAGCATTCTCTATCGACAATACTCTCCTATAACTTTGATCTTCAGAAGCGGGAGGGCTATCAATCCTGACCAGCTTCTTGGAACTGGTTGTATTTATATTAGCCTGTGGCACACCCGTACCACAGGTTTTTCGGTTTTCTTGTGAGCTTGGATTTTGGCCCACAACTAAAACCAATATAAGAGGAAATGCTAATACAACAGGGGTGCGCAGGTGCCCATGAGGTTGCACGCTAGCGAGTGATCTCCCTCATCACCCATTCACCTCCTTAGCACGTGTTTGACCTTGAGGTTGAGGTTTTTAATAGAGGTTTGTACCGTCCTCGCGATCCGGGCGGTGAAGCCAAGATCCCCATTCTGCTAGGCACACAATGTTCGACTGTCACACCCTATGGTGGTCGTTGAAGCATGGTAGGAGTTTACGATGTTGGAAACTAGCAGTGTTCACAAGTTTACAGCTCGGGCACCGCAGATTTGCCAAACCCGTACCTGGCACTTGCGTACCAAGCCCCTGCGGGGAGTGATTTGGGAAAACCATAGAAAACCCAAATCTGGATGCCCAGGTAGGAATTCGAGCCCATGTCCTCCAGAATGCGAAGCCAGAGCATTACAGCTCGTCCACCATGCTCAGTAGACTTGGGGAAATCAAACTACATGATTGGGATAAAAAAAAAAAAAAAACTTCAGCATCATTCGACTATATGTATTGAACTCAAAAGAAACTTTAAACCAGAAAATTACAATTTATTCATTGCTGCATTGAATTAATGACTCCTTTCACAACTGTGATTAACAAACTGACCTGTATCATTTGTAATGTAACTTCATTAGTACAGTTTAAAAAGTTAGAAAAGACATAGAAAATAGTGCTTCCTTAAAAAAAAGATACATTTCCCATGTAAGGGGCAAAGACTGATATAGGGGTTAAGATCAGTCTAACACTCCTTAATTAACAAACTTACTTCTCCTATAATTCTTGATATTAAAAATGTTTTTCTGAAAGTTCACAAATTATAGACCATGAAAATGCCCTTGGAATTTAATCAACTGTAAATTGGATTGGTCGCCACTCTCATAATTACTTTCTGAGAGACAAGGAATAAGTTCAAACTAAGAAATAAAATCACTATTGAATTTGTCACTATTGTTATATTTTGAAATTAAAATACAAAGTTCGAAACAGTTGATTTGTAGGCTATCGGAAATCCTTTCCGGAAGAAAGCAAGTTATGCACCGTAAGAAGCAGACAGAAAACCCCTCAATTAATTTAAAGTCACTTAACCATTACTAAGTTTGCACTCGACACTTCAAAATCCATCATGGTGTATACTTAAACATGCTTTCAGTTACTGGTGCATGGTAAAATTTCAATTTTGCTGCCAAAAGTTATGCAGTTGCAACCCGATCAACATCCCGATGGCTTCTGCTGAAAACAACCACCACCACTCCTAATATAAGCTCGTGATATCCTTGCACATCACATGCTGAAAATAGTCCCCAAAAATTTCATCTCCCCTTGGCTTCAGTTTTTAACAGGATTTAGGACCCAACATTCTAAGCACTTTTCCCTTCTTATTGCTTCCTCAAAAAGTTAACAGATTAGCTGTTATTAATATTATTTTGAAGCCACGTGCCATCGTCACATCACCAGCAATGTCTTCTAGTTCCAGTAAATACCCGATGTTCAAAATAGTCGCCATTGACAAAACTTCACAAAACCCACATGTTTCCTTGAATTGTGTAAAAAGTAAAATTCGTATCGCAAATAAAAATTTGTTTAATGTCCCTTATTCTTGGATACATGTTTTAAAAGTATCCCCAACCCTGTATGGAGTCTGGTTTAGCTGTAAACTGTAAAAAAATTTATTTGTGTTTTCAACGTATGTTTAGAGATGCAGTGTCATTTTAGAATTGCTGTCCCACTTTATCCTCTACTCAGAACTGTTTTAAAAGTTTACAATGTTATTCAGAAAGGATGAAAGTTAAGGAAAACATATTGTTTATATTCAAAATGTGTTTAAAAGTGTCAATTATAATTTTGGAAGTTGCCGGTTAATTAAAATTTAATGTTTAGGGCTTTTAAACGGAGTATTTCGCATGAAATGCTACCGAATTCTGTTTCTATGAATTTTTTGTTATTTCAAACATTCTTAACCGTGTTGAAAAGTGTGTGGAAATATTGATTTTATCTCGAAATGAACATTGACTATTAACAAGCTGGATTATGACTGATTTCACTAATTTCAGTAAGTCTAAAGATTATTTACTATTCTTAAATGTTTATTTAGGGCTATTATTCTATGTTTAATTGCGTTTCTGCCTTCAAAACGTTTTCTGCTCTGCAATGAGCTGCAGTATCAGCTTCTATATGAATCGCTTCTCCCATATCCTGTAGTGACAAGGTTTTACAATTTCTGGAAGGTTTACCCCCTCCCCTATGCCTTATATCCAAGAAAAGTAGAATTTAACCAAATTCTAAGGTGCTTACACCCACAGCATTTCGGAAAAAGTTTCAGATATTAACATGGGTGGTATACAGTGAAAATTTCTAAAGAAACTTCTGTCCACAAAACATTTCTTTGGGACAGTTAATCAACAATTATGACCCAATAATCTGTTTTATTTGAAAAAACATCCCATGATATGATGTCCTATTGGATGACCTCTCCAATACATAACTAAATGGATCTGAGGAAGAATGACAGAGGAAGAAGCTTGCAGTATGTGATGACAGAAGATATGTAGTTTCACAAAACTTGAGAACGCTATTACTGAGGTGTTACTTCACTACCAAAAACAGGTTTTTTCGCACATAAACATTTATTTTAGGCTTAATCTACTTTTACATATATCACAGAACTATTGCCACCAGAGGCGCACAATAATATTTTTGGTGTACGTGTGATTAATCTATTAAGAAGTAGTTGTGTAGTTGTTCTTAAATTTCTATTTTTAGAAGAAATGTAGCATGCATAAACATTTTATTTACAGTTAAGAGCAAGATATACGTTGTTTTTTTTTTTTTTTTTTTTTTTTTTTTTTAATTTTCTGATCGTATTAATAGTTTTAAGGTTAGCATTTTTTTAATACAAGGTGTACAACTTTGCTTCTGCCGTTTTTCAATAGTTGGCTACAGTGGTAAGTAGCGGTCGAGATAACATATCGCAGACGTCAGGCAGTTAGCTGTGAGCTTCGTCAACATAACCTCATTCAAACATTAGTCGATTTGTGTGTGCATCGTAACGTTGTTCTCGATTGAAAATGTCAGTGTACGAGCCGAATTCTCGTCATTTGCGGGAGGCTCTGCTTTTTTGTTTCAATATGAAGAAAACTGCGGCTGAGTCTCATCGAATGCTCTCCAGTACTTATGGTGAGGACTGTATTAGTGAGAGAACGTGTCGCGAGTGGTTTCAACGCTTCAGGAATGGTGACTTTAACGTGGAAGACCGGCATAGTGGCGGAAGAGAGAAAGTTTTCGAGGATGCAGAATTGGAGGCATTGCTGAGTGAAGACTCGTCAAACTCAAGAAGAACTGGCACGATCATTGGGGGTGACACAGCAAGCCATTTCAAAACGTCTCAAAGCCATGGGTATGATTCAGAAAGAAGGAACTTGGGTCCCATATGAGTTGAAACCGAGAGACATTGAAAGGCGTTTGTGTGTTTGTGAACAGTTGCTTCAGAGGCAAAAACGGAAGGGTTTTCTGCATCGTGTTGTGACCGGGACGAAAAATGGGTTCATTACGATAACCCTAAACGCAAAAAATCATGGGGGTATCCCGGGCATGCTTCCACGTCGACGGCCAAACCGAACATTCATGGGTCCAAGATCATGCTCTGCATTTGGTGGGACCAGCTCGGCGTCATGTACCATGAGCTGTTAAAACCAAGTGAACAATCACAGGTGATCGATATCGAACGCAATTAATGCGTTTGAGCCGAGCATTAAAAGACAAACGCCCGCAATACAGCGAGAGGCACGATAAGGTATTTTGCTGCACGACAATGCTAGGCCCCACGTTGCAAGAGTGGTCAAAACGTACCTGGAAACGTTGAAATGGGACGTCCTACCCACCCGCCGTATTCTCCAGACGTTGCTCCCTCTGATTATCACTTGTTCCGATCAATGGCCCACGACCTGGCTGAGCAACACTTCCGATCTTATGAAGATGTCAAAGAGTGGATTGTTTCGTGGATCGCCTCCAAAGATGAACAATTTTTTCGACGCGGCATTCGCACACTGCCGGAAAGATGGGAAAAAGTTGTGGCCAGCGATGGACATTACTTTGAATAATATCTGTGTAAGCATTTTGTTCAATAAAGGGTCATATTTTTGAAAAAAAACGGCGGAAGCAAAGTTGTACACCTTGTACATGGGGCTCATCCTTGGAAAAGTAAGTACCTGGATTGTGGAAATTAGCGTTGTTTACCCTCCATTGCGATAAATGCCAATTCATTTAATGAAACTGATATTCAAGAATCAAGAAAATTTTTTACTTGAAACAATAAACTTAGAGGTGCTAATTCATTACCTAAAATGAGTTTTTACACAGATAAACAAATTATTTTGAACTTAGATTTTAATCTACTATAACAAATCAAAAAACCTTTTAAAGCAGTGGGAGAAGTGTGATGAAATGATGTTTGGGGTAGTTGCTACCAATTTCCATTTAAAAAAAAAAATTAAGAAATGTAAAAGCTCCCATGCTTTAGTTTGGAATTTTGTGTAACAAATTTATTTTCTGATTTTTATATTGATATTTACACATTCTAGTTGGGAATGTTTAAAACAATGAAAGGGGGTTTGCCATTTAAAATTGAATAACCACATTTTGAAAATTATGATTCATATCCTTCCTATTGTGATTGCTTTTTTCTACCGAATACAACGAACATTTCAATTTGCACCCACTTCTCTCTCTCTCATTTTTTCTTTTGGAGAGATGGTGGCTGTTTTAACCCCTAAATGTTTTTCTGCAGATAAAGATATGCTAACTTTCCTGCTTTCATTCTCTTATTTATATTGTTGGGAGACACTTAAACAATTGTCGTTGTTGGTTTCCACAATTCTGTACAAGATTAAATTGTATTTAATTAAGTACTGCACATTTAGAAATTCTTAGGTTTTTTGCATGCATATTCAACAGTTCCACAAATAATGAATTTCTGTGCAACAATCATATGGGCCAACACGAATATAATCTTTGATTAGCTACACCAAAGTAAAATAATTTCACTTCAGCACGATCAAGCCACTCTACTAGAAGAACCTTATTGTTTCAGAAGTTGTAGTGGTATAAGAGCAGCAAAACTGTTGGTAAGAGGTTAATAAGTTAACACAACAAATCAAAGATAAAGTGATGTGGAGAAATGAGGAGGAGAGAATGACTGACGTTACTCCATTTAGATGTGCAATCGTAAGTTTTAATTTGTTACAGATCACAATACAAAGACCATTGCTTCAACTTAACACTGACCTAGTCTTCGCCGGACATCATCAGTCATGCGTGCCAGTTCGCGGTGCCCAGCAGCTATGAGTTTCTTTTCCCGTACAAGGTCACGTAAACTGTCACCCACAAACTGTTGAAGGCCTTGCTGCTGGCGCAGCAAAGACTCCTGGTGCTCCAAAGTGCTTGCAGTTAGTGATCCAAGCTGCTCTTGACCAATCTGTTAACACCATCAGGTATTATAGCCAAAGTAACTGGCCCAAGGTATCACTTAAAATGCAATGTCAAG
>JARYHS010004785.1:0-35857 GCA_031002005.1 Vandiemenella viatica
TTTTACGTCTATTGTATTCCGGGCATGTTCGGTCCGTGACATAGTGTGCTCCCCCACAGTAAAAACACCTAATGTCTTGAGTTATGCACTGTGTATCAGGGTGTGTCCCACCGCACTTAATGCAACGTGTTTGCCCCCTGACATTGTTTACTAACATGTCCATACCTATAGCAGTAATAGCATATTTTAACCGACGGGAAGAAGGGTGTCACTTCACATCTCGCCCCGTGGATATTCACATACCTTGGGATAGTTTGGCTATCGAACGTTAATACACACGTTTGTAGGTTAATTATCCGTTTTTCTTTATTTTGTATCACTGTTTTGTTCATTCTCCGGGCATTAATAACCTTGACCGGCGATTGAACTTCTGCTACCAGTTTTCCATTGTAATACTTTGATGTACTCCTCTTATTACCCCCTGTTTGTATAGTAGGTGGTTAGGGATATATATTTCTAAGTCCTTACTGATTTTTCCTGACGTTTTTTTTATGTTATTAGCAATATTTGCATTACCTACTTCAATCCTTAATCTGTTTCTACCCGAGTAGCTAATATTCAAAAATTTTCCCTCTTATTTCCGGGATTGATAAATGAAGCAACTTTCCCACAGACATTGGGTGGAGCTTACCAATACTATTATTCTTACTCTCCATAAAAAGAATAAATGGGCCATTGTCCCACTGCCTATAAAAACGATGAGGTCTACTGTTATTGTTCTCAGATAGTGCCTGATTACTACTATGCCTTACACTCTGCTGCTGTTGTTCCGGAACTAGCCCCATGTTATTTCTTGTTGAGACGGATTCATAACTGAGGTCCGAACTGACAATTTTCCTCTTGTCTGCCACAAGTTCTACACTTGGTTCTATCGGCCGCTTTCTAACATTAGTGCCTTCCTTTTTCGGCATTTTCCAAATTATAATCCATGCTTTCGCTCCCCACATCACTTGCACTAACAGTACTTACTGCTTGTACCACTTCCGCTCCGACTGCAGCTACTCCAGTTGACACGTCTGCGGTCGTCGGGGGCGGAGTCGCCCCACCGCCTTCCCCATACTGGCCGCCAATCATTTCCACGCCGTAGGGAGGGTGCCCTCCGGTGGGTGATGAGGATGCACTGTATGGGCTGCCCTGTCTTCAAGCTGGTTTCTTTTCACTGGTTACGCAAAAACTTTCCACACCAAATTCACTCTAAACAGGAAACACAAGACACGTTCACTGAGCCAACGAGGAAGTGATCGCTTCGGCGACTCGCTACGAACTGTGATATGATGTATTTTAAACAAACTGAATATAGGTCCAGTGGAACTTTGAAAACAATGAACAAAAATACGCAAACAGATTCAGGCTGCCTGGAAAGGGGGAGGGGGGAGAAAGGCAGGAAGTGGAACAGCCGCAGGGCTACCAACTGCTGCTAACACAATCACGGGCCGCTGCTTAAGCAGAAATATAAAACAGTGCTGATCTGTTTCTACTTCTGTTTTCTGAGGTCTGCAATAACAGTAATAATAAAATACAAAAATAAGAAAGCTACAAGTTATGGATTCTGTACTTCCAAACTGATTTGTATCGTAACTTTAAAATTAATATCAATATACCACAACGCTGGATACAGAAAACTGATTCGTTTCAGATAAAAATAAATCCAAATATTTGAGCAGATGCTGTGTTGCTAAATGTTCCTAATAGAATGGAAATTATTTGTCCATTATTAAACGTGAAATATAGTAATGTATTTAGAATTTAGTCATGTGAACAACTGTAATGGCGATAGAAAAAGTAAATTTCGGAGTAATGCAATATAAAATTGATTTTTTTTTTTTATTTTTTTAAATTCGTCGCGGACAAGACGACACGGGAATACAGCAACTCTGTCAGGGCGATGTGAAACGGTGTTGCCAACTGTTGCTAACGGAATCTCAGCAGGTTGTCCTCGCACAGATCGCAGACTGGGTGTTCTACCTTTGTGACCTATTTTCCAAAATAGACAAACGGTGACGCAGGAGACACACCGAGCTTTACGGACTTTCGTTACTTCAGAATGACGCAGATTTTACAGCTCTATCATCCGTCGTAGAATTCGACAGCTGTACCGTGTGATTTGGCGCCATATTGTGTGGTAGATGCGAGGCGTTAAGACCAAGTAAACCGGCTGCTGTTTTTATAAAATGGACAGTGAGTTATACTTCTAACAAAATGTATGCCCGCAAGTTGAAGAATGCGGGGAAAGCGAAGGAAATATAGGGTCAAAAGCTTACAAGAATCTCAATAACGACAGCAAATAATGTTTACTGTTTACGATAATGCTTTAATAAAAAAAGATCAACATACAGTAAAAGATTTGTTTATTAGGAGAGCAACAGGTGGTCAGCATTCGGGACAAACAGCTGAGCCCTCCAATACAAACACTGCAGGGATGTTGTGTATGGTTTAGTAGCTGCGGTTTGCGCCTTAGTTTCGTTACAAGCATCGTTATTACTCATTAATTAAGCGAAAATTTGTATCTAATCTCGAGAGACTTCCAGTTAGATTATGGTTTTCGTAGAGCGAACTAACTGGATGCATAATATAGTAACACGTCATCATAAGGCAGTTCATTTTACACCGTAGATGGTGATACTTCACATGTAGAGTATAGTAGTAGCAGGTGGAATAAGCGCCCACTATCAGGCAACAGGTCAGGGGTTCCATACCCAACAACACATTTTCTTTCCTACATGCATTTCTCTTCAGCACAGTGTGGTATTTGTTGAATTAAAAATTTGTTTGTACCCAAAATTGCCTTAATACGAATTCATTTTTCTGCAGAGGTTTCACATATTTTTTGACGATAACACTTAAAAAAATAAATCATTTTCACACTGAAAATGTTAGGAAGTCTTCCATTAATACTCATGTCGCAGGGAGGCACATGTGAAGATTTTCATTTCGGAATTATAGTTTTAATTACCGCTATAAATTTTGCACCGGACTAGGCATATTTTATCACGTCAGACTATTCTGGTAGCTGTTCGGACGCTCTTTGCTGACTTCTTTTTAAGATTTTGACGTGACGATTAAAACACAAATCGTGGCTGACTGATTCTTGGCGAATGTATTTCGGCTGTAGGTGGTCAGGTTAGCACTGCGCTAGACGATGAATTTTTAACGAAACATATTACCGCCACATCACTACAATCCAATCCAGCTTATTTCTACCTTTCTCGGCCGATGTATCATCGGGGATTATTTTTCTGGATGGATCTTGAATTGTTACAAAATTAAAAGCACCGAGCGTGGTGGGGGAGCGATTAACGCTTTGGCCTCGCATGCGGGAGGACGCGGATTCGAATCCCCGTACGGGCATCCGGATTTGGGTTTTACAAGTTTTCGCCAAATCACTCCACGCGAATGCAAGTACTGTTGCTTTAAACGGCCATGGCCGAATTCTTTCCCGTTCCTTGTACGCAGTCCTTTACAGCCTCTAATGACCTCGATGTCGACGAGGCGTAAAGTCAGAATCAAAAAACAAAAAAAGACATCGAAAAATTGTTAATTTTTTCCTTTCTTCTTAGCGTTGGAATACATTACGGGCTTATCGGGAATGACGTTGGGCTCATTTGGTAGCTTTTAGAGGTACAGGTTACAAATACATGTATTTGTGGTTTGGAGCTTCTATTATAAAAATGGCAGTACAGACGCTGCTTTTTTTTTTTTTTTTTTTTTTTTTTTTTTTTTTTTTTTTTTTTTTTTTTTTTTTTTTTAAGTGAACTAAAATTACGCCGTAAAAACACAACGACTTGGTTGTCAGCAAGCGAGGACCTATATGTAAAGCAACAACATTTATTTAATTTTCTTTCAGGAAAATTGAAGCGGGTTTAGGTTATCGCACAGCGAGTAATTCTTATGAACTCAGGACAAAACAGGGAGCGTCCATAAACTACGTGGCTCGGTCTAAGGGGGGGGGGGAGGGGTCGGCTGAGAAGCTACGTTGGGCTACGTGAGGGGGGGGGGAGGCTGAGAGCCAGGCCACATAGCTTTTCGTTCATATTACGAGTATTTGTCACAGTTAAAACGAGGTAAAGAACACAAAACAGCACGTGGATATTTATTTCTGTCATTTAATTATCTCTGTATGTAATTTACGATAGTCTGACATGAAAAAATAGTATTAAAATGTCTACTGGAATCAATAGGGGAGAAAACTACGTGCTGCGTGGAGAAAGGGGGGGGGATGAAAAAGCCACGTCAGGCTACGTGTGGGGAAAGGGGTTCACATGAGGCCAAAATGGAGCTACGTGGTTTATGGACGCTCCCTTAGAGGCGGAAGAGGAAGGGGACAAGGAACGTGTAGGAATTCGTCCACGGCCTTTTGAAGGAACCATCCCGGCATTCGCCTGGAGTGATTTGGGGGAAACCACGGAAAACCCAAATCTGGATGCCCGGACAGGGATTCGAACGCACGACCTCCCGTTTCGAAATAATCGAAACAGAAAGATTATCATTCATAGTAAGGAAAAATTTTTCTCAACATATGCCAGCGAGTTGTTATTTTGAAAATGCATGACATTAAAGACTGGAATAGAAACAACTTGACAGATGACTCCAGTGCAGCTCGCATTATGTTAAAAGTAACAAAGTATGAACCTGATGGAAAGTACTCTGCATACAGGTAGAAACAACAAAAATGCATAAATGTTTCATTACTCTCAATAATACACACCTATTTAAGGCAATTAATATGATTTTTATAGTATAGCGTCAACCGAATTATATTTGTTCCAATACTTGTAATAAGTAAAAAGATTTTCAAATACTTTTTATTAATATTTTGACACACTAAATTTCTTAGACTGATGCAGGATATGGACTCAAAAGCAAACTGAAAACATGGCGCGTAGTTGCTGAAAGCTCCGCCGTCTCTGGTGTGGCGTTAGTGGTTGAAGTGCTGCGCCGCTTCATGGAGGAAGGAATTATTCCTTCCTCCATGCGCCGCTTCTCTTGTGTTTTATCTCTGCTACTGACCGTTAAGCCTCGCTCTTCATGTGTTTTAGTATTTTGTGGCGCGTCACAACACGGCTCAACTCGACACATAATTTTGTTGGAACATTTATTCGGTATTGCTCCACACCCATTTCGTGTTTATGTTATTTCATTTGAATTATTCTACACGGGAATTTATCTGAGATACGTTTCTGAAGTCACAAAACGTACCTGTAGTAACTTAAGACGTGAGCAATTTGAACGTAGAATATTTCTTTTCTGATCATGTGGAGACAATTTTAGTACACGCACTAAGCCGACGTAGTATTTAATTTATTTACTACTGAATTCAACAAGTTACAATTTAATTAATAATGTCTTGTCCCGCATTCAGGATGACGTGGGTTTGAATGCGCGTCCAGCCATCCAGATTTGAGTTTTCCATGGTTTCCCCCAATCATTCCAGGCAAATGCCACGATAATTCTTAAAAACGCCATGACCGAATTCCTTTAATCCTCTCCTCTCCCGCTCCTAATGGCCACGACGTCGACGAAGGGTAAATCCGTAGGAAAAACTATTCCTAATCCTGTGAGGGTATGAGAGTACCCTGACTTCTTCTCAGGGTACGGGAGTATTCCGTGACGCTATTCCTCATCCTGTGAGGGTATGAGAGTGCCCTGACTTGTTCTCAGGGTACGGAAGTATTCCGTGACGCTATTCCTCATCCTGTGAGGGTATGAGAGTGCCCTGACTTGTTCTCAGGGTACGGGAGTATTCCGTGACTCTATTCCTCATCCTGTGAGGGTATGAGAGTGCCATGACTTGTTCTCAGGGTACGGGAGTATTCCGTGACGCTATTCCTCATCCTGTGAGGGTATGAGAGTGCCCTGACTTGTTCTCAGGGTACGGGAGTATTCCGTGACGCTATTCCTCATCCTGTGAGGGTATGAGAGTCCCCTGACTTGTTCTCAGGGTACGGGAGTATTCCGTGATTCTATTCCTCATCCTGTGAGGGTATGAGAGTACCCTGACTTGTTCTCAGGGTACGGGAGTATTCCGTGACGCTATTCCTCATCCTGTGAGGGTATGAGAGTCCCCTGACTTGTTCTCAGGGTACGGGAGTATTCCGTGACGCTATTCCTCATCCTGTGAGGGTATGAGAGTGCCCTGACTTGTTCTCAGGGTACGGGAGTATTCCGTGATTCTATTCCTCATCCTGTGAGGGTATGAGAGTACCCTGACTTGTTCTCAGGGTACGGGAGTATTCCGTGACGCTATTCCTCATCCTGTGAGGGTATGAGAGTGCCCTGACTTGTTCTCAGGGTACGGGAGTATTCCGTGATTCTATTCCTCATCCTGTGAGGGTATGAGAGTACCCTGACTTGTTCTCAGGGTACGGGAGTATTCCGTGACGCTATTCCTCATCCTGTGAGGGTATGAGAGTGCCCTGACTTGTTCTCAGGGTACGGGAGTATTCCGTGACGCTATTCCTCATCCTGTGAGGGTATGAGAGTACCCTGACTTGTTCTCAGGGTACGGGAGTATTCCGTGACGCTATTCCTCATCCTGTGAGGGTATGAGAGTACCCTGACTTGTTCTCAGGGTACGGGAGTATTCCGTGACGCTATTCCTCATCCTGTGAGGGTATGAGAGTACCCTGACTTGTTCTCAGGGTACGGGAGTATTCCTTGACGCTATTCTTCATCCTGTGAGGGTATGAGAGTGCCCTGACTTGTTCTCAGGGTACGGGAGTATTCCGTGATTCTATTCCTCATCCTGTGAGGGTATGAGAGTACCCTGACTTGTTCTCAGGGTACGGGAGTATTCCGTGACGCTATTCCTCATCCTGTGAGGGTATGAGAGTGCCCTGACTTGTTCTCAGGGTACGGGAGTATTCCGTGACGCTATTCCTCATCCTGTGAGGGTATGAGAGTACCCTGACTTGTTCTCAGGGTACGGGAGTATTCCGTGACGCTATTCCTCATCCTGTGAGGGTATGAGAGTACCCTCACTTGTTCTCAGGGTACGGGAGTATTCCGTGACTCTATTCCTCATCCTGTGAGGGTATGAGAGTACCCTGACTGGTTCTCAGAGTACGGGAGTATTCCGTGACGCTATTCCACATCCTGTGAGGGTATGAGAGTGCCCTGACTTGTTCTCAGGGTACGGGAGTATTCCGTGACGCTATTCCCGCTTCAGCTAACGGCAGGATGACGACGCTATTCCAACCAAAGTTTATAGTGCTCAGAGAGAGAGAGACGAACTATATTATATGGAAACCAAAAAGAATTGCTATTCAGATGAATACCAAGTACATGTGTGCGCAAAACTATTCCTTAAGTAGCAAATGGCCGCTTCTTCAGTCGCATAAGAAAATAGCTCAATCGACCAAAGATTACTCAATTATGTTAATGTGTAATCCGAAAGGAAAGTGTTGTATCCAAGCCATACGGAGGAGGTATAAGGCATTACAATTGAGTACGGATACAAATATCGATCACGCACAGATTTCAACTTTTTGATTTAATTCTATTAGCGGCTTAAATGCAAAGAATCGTAAATCTCTGCTATTTTAGATCATCGGTATTGGAACAAGGAGTCTTTTGCGAATTGTTTTTATGCTCAGTTCATAACAATTAATCGCTTTCAGATAACCGGAAACCATTTCAATTCTTTTTTTAAAGAAAAGAAATTCATCCTGTGGCAGCCATGTTGCGTGTTTTATGGTGCAACCATAACTACCATTTTTTCTCAGCAATGCATTTTGAAATATAAGCCCCAAACTTGAAGTAGGTTTCTGGGTGACCTATACCTCAAGCAGCTTGTCATTGTTATTCAGAATGTATTGTTTCCAGCGCTAAGGACAAACTTTACGAAAGTCATCAGTTTCTCTGCGGCTCTCTGATCAGGATCTATGTAGAAAAAACACGTGAAGACAGAATCTGCAGACAGAGGTAAGAACCAGCTCAATGAGTTCGTGGTTGTGTGGCAGTAATATCTTTGGAAGAAGCTTCGTCGTGCAGCCCTCGAATCGCCGAAACTCGTCATTCCCCACGTGAAGTTTACCAGGGATTTAATTTAATTTAATTGCAATGGAGCACAGGCTCCGGTGGCAATTTCCCTACACACCCATCTTCCCCCTATCATGCACCTACCTACATTTGCCCCTATACAAATTTTATTTTTAAATTCTTACAAAGTTTTCGGTAAATTATTCATCATTTCTCTTGGTAACTCATTCCAATCCCTGACACCCTTACCTAAAAAAGAGAATCTTCCCACACCCTTGTGCCTGAAATCGAGTGCCAGCTTGTGGTCATTGTCATCTTTTCCCTTCCATGCACTACTTTTCATACCGATTGCAATATCTTTCCATGCCTCATCACCAGTATACGCCCTGTACACTCCCATGACCCTCCTCATCCTCCTCCTGTTTTGCAATGAATCCCATTCCAGCTCCTTTATCATATCCGTCACTGATTGTATTCTGCGATAATTTCCAGAAACAAATCTAGCAGCCCTTCTTTGCACCCTCTCCAACTCCTGTATTTGATACGTAAAATGAGGGTCCCATACTACACTACCATATTCGAGCAATGGTCTGACAAAAGTTTAGTAACCCAATTCCTTGACTTTTCCCGTACATCCCCTCATCACTCTCTCCAACAAGTGCAGAACTTTGAAACCTTTTCCTACCACCTGACCTATGTGTCCTGCCCAGTTAAGTTTGTTATCAAAAGTAATTCCAAGATATTTACATTTCAAGACTTCAGCAAGCAATTCTTTCCCCATCTTATATTCATAATTAACCTTTTATTTTTTATTTGTGTATCTAATAAGCTGACTCTTCTTTGCTTTTATCTTTATTCCATGGTTACCAACCCAATTAGATATCCTGTCCAGATCACCCTGCAACTGTTTACAATCCTCTGTCGTTTTGATTCTTTTAAATAGCATTATATCATCTGCAATCAATCTAGTTTCAGATAGTAAACAATCAACACAATTATTCATTAGAATAATGAATAGCAATGTTCCCAATACGCTAACCTGTTCCACAACCATTTTTACTTCCACTTCTTTTGATACTACATTTCCTACCCTAACTCTCTGTTTTCTACCTTTTAAAAATTCTTCTACCCAGCAAATGACTTTCTTATCCACTCCAATGTTTTTTACCTTATTTACTACCATTTTTATGGCTTACTCTGTCAAACGCCTTAGACACATCTAGTGCTACAATATCAATTTGGCCTCCCTTGTCCATCTCATCTGAAATATCTTGCATATATACCACCAACTGAGATTCGCATCAATATCCTTGCCTGAAACCATGTTGCCTGCTTGAAAACCACTTACATTCCTCACATATGATTTGTCAGCCATGTTGCGTGTATTCCAACCGTCAAGTCAAAATTTCAAAAAGAAGCCTGTAACAGCGTCCAAACTGCTGAAAAATAAGCAAGGAGTTTTCAAAATAGATGATGTTTTCAAAATCTATTAAATTACCTACACGCCATAATATGTGTATATCCGTATTGTCTGGAGTGGTAAATTATACCTAATCTGGTGCGAAATTAATGGAGGTAAAACTTTAATTCACAAACTCACACTGTCGCATATGATTCCCTAAGAAGTGTCATGGAAGGATTTCATAATATTTTCAGTGTGGAAACTTTGTTTTTTAAGTGCTTACACGAGACTTGTGGAGAAAAATAAGTTTTTGTTACGTTTACTTCGAACATTGATAAATCTTTAATACAACAAATAATACACAGTTGCGAGGAGAACTAAATGTACAAGGGGGGGGGGGAGGAGGAGTGGAATTGTGTTGATGGGTATCGAAAGAAATTTCCAACAGCATCGTAATCAGTAATCATTATTTATCACGGTTACTGACTATCCTTTAGACCTTCCTTGGTGTTACACGTCTAGCTTCGCTTTCGGTATCGAGTGTGGTAGGAGAGCTGTGAAGGCTCCTCTTCACAGTCGCCCCAGGTTGGGGTTTAAAAATGTGGCCATCATCGTCGCTATCACGAGGTGCTGTCTGTGAACTTTCACTTACTGAAAGTTGTCTGTTGAAAATGGACATCAAAGTGATATCGACTTGTGGTAATCACGGATTAATAAGTTAACTGATAATATAGCAACAGACGTTTCAAAGCCTTTTGACAAAGTGAGCCATTGATATTGCTAAATAAGATAAAAACTATTGGAGTTGATGAAAAATTGATTTTCTGGGTAGAAGAATTTTTAAAAGGTACAAAACTAAAACTTAGGATAGGAAATGCAGTATCAAAAGAAATAGGAGTGAACATGGGAGTGCTACAGGGTTAAGTATTGGGACCATTGCTATTCGTTATTATTATGATCGACTGTATTGACGGTTTACTACCAGAAGTTATATTTTTTTGCAATGACATAATGTTATATAACAGGATCAAAACAATAGACATCTAGACAAGATATCAAGCTGAGTGAGTCAACATGAAATGAAGATAAATTCAAAGAAAAGCCAGCTTATTAGTTACAGAGATAAAAAGCTAAAGGTTGATTATGATTTGAAATGGGGAAGAAAATTGCATATTGAAGACTCAAAATGTAAATCCCGTGGCATAACAAGAATTTATTCATATTCAACACCAAAAAAATTTTCAGCCTTAAAATTTTCGACTCTGCTTCTCACCCCTACATTATGTACCGGCACTTCTATCGCACTTTTCCTGTTCTCTGGCATGCAGCAAGTATCCAGACTCAGTTTAAATAATATTTCAAGATATTGTTCAGTGTCAGCTATCTTTAAGACTTCTGTAGTAATATTATCTGCACCAGAAGCTTTATGTTGTTTTTTTTTTCAGATTTATTAGTTCTTTCATTATGTCCTCAGGACGAATATCAATTGTTTTGGTCTGCTTATTTCTAATTATGTTGTTTAGCTCCTTAACCGATTTAGGACCCTCCCATTTCTCATTCATTGTCCCTAATGGTCTCACTAAACCAGTTACTTAAAATCTTTGCCTTTTTAAAATCCTTAGTAACTTTTTCTCCATCCTTACCTATAAGCGCATTCCTTTCCCATTTGATTCGAAGTATCTTGCACATATCCCACAAACTGAGATTTGCGTTAATATCATTGCCTAAAGCCATGCAGCCTACTTGAATAGGGCTTAAGTTGCACACAGTCGTTACATGCTATTACTTGCAACTGATGTTAAACTGATTGGCCTATAATTTTCGGCTCAATTTGTTATCCCTCCATTGTGACCGGCACTACTATTGCACTGTTCCACTCACCTAGTAAGCAGGCAAGGATCGGGACTCAATTTAATTAACTTTTCAAGATAAGGTGCAATGTCACATCCTACTATTTGTTACTATTAACACCAGCGGCCTTGTGGGTTTTTAGCTTTTTTGTTTCCTTCATTATTTCCTTAGGATGAATTTCGAATTTTCTGATTGTGTGAGCAGACTCATTACAGTTTTTTTAATATAGCCCTAGAAATTTCTGGATGGATCAGGCAGTGAAACCCTGCTTCATTAATATTTTGCATAAACCCGTCCTAGGCACCTTGTTTGCCTTTAATCATTCCTTTTTTTGTTGGTAAGGGATGTAAAGGTGTGCACCAAAGAAACGAGGTAATTCGGTTACAAAACTTTGGTCTGACATTTGTTGAATCTGGTGTTGTAGTTTGGGACTAACATTTTGAGGATCAAAACACAGGTTTTGGAGCGCGTGCAAAGGAAATCATCTAGATTTTTGTATGGAAATTACCACAGGACCCAGTCAGTAACTGATATGAATAAAAAGAGCAGGATTGTGGTCATTGGTAAACAATAGGGTGATTAAGGCATTTCATGGTGATGGGGATTGGATGGATAGGCTAGAATAATTATGAGTAGTGGATGCAAAGGAAAGGATAACCACGGGCACTCGACTTTCAACTGTCGCTGGGTGTTATGCATAAGGGATCTGAAAAATTTTCTTTTTGTAGTTACGGTGTCACGGATTGTAACGCATTACCAAAGGAAGCGATGAATAATTTACTAAGCTCTTAAATTCTTAATAGGCAAAGAAAATAAGTGGAGGAAAAGAATATAGACCAGTATTCATGATAATAACAATATAATAAAGATAATAATATAATAAAAACAGTTGGATAATGTATTGTAATTACCACTGGAGCAAGCAGTCCCTCGCAAAATAAATTCATCTCAACTGAACCCAAACAATAAAAAAAAAAAAAAAAAAACATGGAATGTACAAATTCAGGTAACATAAAACTGCAAACTTGGAGTTACGGTTCCTTCGCAATAAAAAGTAATTTTTTTGTAAAAGTTTTTTCTTATTAGTACGAGTAAGTGAAATATTAGGAAACTGGATAAACATATGAGATGAAACATGGATCTTGGATTTTCACAAATCTAAAAACTTACTGCGTTTCCATTGCCATGGCCCATGGCTTACTTGAGAAATAAATTGTTGGACTTATCTGCAATTTTATATGCGTCGACGGAATTATGGAAAGGCTGGCAAACATTTAGATATCAGACAGCAATGATCTTAGTTTTTGAGCAGCAGAAATTGAGAGTGCAATTCTTTCTCTGGGACATTGAGTATCTCTGTAACTGAATTTATCAGCTGTTCAAGTGGAACGTTGTTATTTGCTGTGTAGTTGTATTGCGTTTTGTTGTCTCAAAACAGAAGGAGGTGGTATGGAGCCTTTAAATGCTGTGTATATTGTGGAAGAGGTAGGTTTACAGCCGGAAGCTGCTTCAGCTTAACAGCAAGACACCCTTCACTCGCTAGTGTTCGGTTTGTAAATAGTTGCGAATTAGCACATTTTGCTCGTTAAGCTGTATGAGCCGACCACATGATGTTCACGATACCTTTTAAGTTGTGTTTGATCGTCTGAAAAATACATGCGCAACTGCATTTATAGTAACTAAACGATGTTTGTTAGTGTTTAACTATAATAAATAGGCGGACGAAACCGAAGCAGTTACTGCGCAATGCATTTTTTATATGAACATTATTACAGGCACGGGAATTATAACTGAAATACCGTTTACTATGTTTGTATTCTACAGTGACTGCTATCAGTGTTTTCGTCTGTGTTTATTGATTATCTGAATATGTTAGAAAGCTCTTGACGAAAACCTATTTCTAGTTGTGTGAAAATTAGGTTTCTTGAGTATCTTGCTTTCCATTTTCAGTTAAATATGAAGTTCTTAAAATGTGTATTTTATATTTACTAGTTAAGGAATGTGATTGATTAATACATTTTTGTGTTTAACAGACAGAAAATTGGAAAAGATTCACTTTTCAGGGATTACTGGAGATTGCGATTCCGCACGGAGTTGGAATCATACTACTGCAGTGGTCAAATGCAAGACTCCAATATAAATTCTTTCCTAAGTACATTTAACGGTTTCATGCTGGTCCAGGCTGTATTACAACCAAACTTTTGCTTGGAAACAGTGGTCCAGGCTGTATTACAACAGAATTACTACTTGAAAATAATACGTCTTGCGACTGAATACAGCAGTATTCCAACGATATTACTGCATGTTATTGTAGCGGAATCGCGATCTCCAGTAGACCCACTTTTCAGTCTATGCTGCACATATAGATTTCACATTTGTTAGTATCCACATGTTTCTAACAGAATTATCCTGCACAAGTCTACTGATAAATTATTCACATGTGTTGCATTAGGTAGGGGTGTGTTTTCAGTGAAGTGTTGTGCATATGTTTCAAACCACGTACTTATATTTTGCTTCAAATAATATAGTTGTGGTTGTCCTGTAAAATTCCTGCTTTTTAGTTACTTGCTAGTAGTAACTGAAGATGATGAGGTATAAAATATTTACTTAAATATTTCTGGTGAAATATATACAAGTATATAATATAGAAGTTCTTTTCTGTTGTGTGGGTGAATTGTAACAAGTAATGTGCTATTCCTTACTGCAATTGACACATAATCATAGACCAAGGTGTGAGATTTATTGATAGATTCCTGTTTCATGATGAAGAACAATTTGTTTCACCAGCTTGCAGCTCAGTGGTGGTTTACATTAAGTTGTGTCTGCTCTGTCGTTACTGTCGCTGTTGGTGCTTCGAGACATGAGTATGTCTTGGTAATTTACAGCTGGTACAAATAAACAGTTCTGAGGTCAAACTAACTATTCTTATCAGTCTCAGACTGGTTCATAGATAATAGTAACTTCAACTCTCTTCCTTTTATTGTTGCTGTAAAAATCACTGTCTTTTTATCCTTATAGTTCTGTGTCACTGTTTAACAGGACATGTGTTTGTATAGGCATTATGAAAAACACACCGATTTGATGACATGCCCTGTCTGTTGAATCACTGAGTTTGTATTATAATATCTCACCACCAACTTGTGATGATTATATCAATATGATCTGCTTGAGGATATCACTATTTACACTGAAGGTGGAGTTCACTCTTGAATAGGCCATTGACAGTCAAACATAGAGCTGCATATTTTGTACCAATTCATGGAATTGGTACAAAAAGGGAGTTAGCACCATTTATAGTGATATTCTTGTTGTTTCACCAGGTCTATTGGAAATTGTGATTCTGTTACATTCACTAGTGACCACCACTACCACTTACTCCAGTCCCACCACAGAAGAAACATTCCCCATCATTGGTCATGCTACTGGCATGGACAGCACACGTCATATATCAACTTACATGCCTCCATTGCTGCAGCTCATATATAGGCCTCACTAGAAACCACTTGCTGTCAGAATGAATGGCCACAGCCAGGACAGTATATACTAACAATGAGGCCCATCCAGTTGCAAAACATGTCAGTTCCCACAAACTGAATACATCTGAACAACTGTTTCTCAGTTAGGTGATCTGAGTTTTCCCTGATAACACAACCTCCTCTGAACTACGTAGATGGGAACTAGCCTATCAGAATATCCTGGACACCAGACATCCTCCAGGCTCAATCTCCAATAAATTCCTTCCACCAGACCCAACTCCTATTATCTACTATTTATATTTCTTTTACTTTTATATTTTATTTTTACTTACTTTTTCAAAATTTGATTTATATATGTATCCTCACTTATTTATTATATCAGTCTATCAATTTCAATGAGAATATACCATCAATTGTATCGATTAATTATCGATCCAATACTTGAGCTTCCCTCCCCCTCCTGCTCTACCGTCTGCACCGGCGATGCCATTCACCAGGCAGGGGTCCCTGTGTACACATCTGGTGTTCTCACTTCTGCACGAATAAGGCTGTAGGCCGAAATATTGTGGTTCTCTTGTATTTTTTTTGTGTTTGTTGTTCCCAGCCACCTTCATCTGTGGTTGGGTCATATTTTCCTTCCTTCCTTAGTTTTTTACTAATTATGCTATTGTACTTTTGGAGTTGATTTTAGTTGCCTTTCTAAGGTGAGCCATATTTCTTTTTAAATGATACATACATGTGTATTGAGTAGCAGTGTAGTAATAGTTTTTGCCTTCTTTTGAAAGTTAATTATTACCATTCCTCCTGAATCACTGTATAATACAAAAAAGATTATTCTTAATATACAAATGATAATTTTGGATTGACTTTTGTAATTAAGAAAGGCTACACAAGCAATCAGTAAGAGCTTTCTTGTAGCCGTTATCTAATTATTTTTATTATTTGATTGCTGCTGTGTACTGGTTTTTTACTATCACTGTAACTGACCCTTTGCCTCCTGACGAAGCTTACTTTGTCTGTATTACAGCTTGGCTTGCATCCTGGTCTGATCTTGGTTATGCCAATCACCCTTTTCTATTTTCCATGGTTTCTATAAATTTACTTTAGATTTACTTTTGTGCTTGTTCCTTCAAAACTTGAATGGCTAACGTTCCTTCCCATTCATTGTGATCAATCCTTTCTCAGCCCCTAGTGGTAATCAATGAGCCATAACACTTACAGACATACAAAGAGGAAAACCCTCAATGTTGTAAATTGCACTTGTTTCCAATTTTCTTCAGATCAGCCCCCTATGATGTAATTGGTAGTTACGTATATCTCCTAGTTCCTTTCATATGTAAAATATCAAATATTTTTATCAAAAGTACTCAAACTGATAAATGAGAATTTCCAAAAATATCAGTGAAACTGGTGGGAGAGCAGTAATGTTATCATTGTGATGTTTGGTGAATTCTAGGCCCTCTGATCCAGATTTTCATTTTCCTATGATTCCCCAAAATCACTTCATAAATGCTATTACTACTTTCCTTTATGCTTGATGACAATTCTTCCTAGTCTTAATAATCACACTGTGGGCAAGGATGAGACACTATCAAAGAATTAGACTATTAATCTAGGAGTTGTTTATATACAGGGTGATTAAGGAGGAAAGATTAAATTGAACGAGGTGGTAGTATGAAACACTGTTGAGTAGAAAGGTTCATGTAAACATGTGTTCAATTTCCATTTGTTTTTGGTGATACAGGTGTAGGAATATTATGCTTAAAATAAACCTTAGAAAATGATCAAGAGCACACAAACAACCTATTGAAGTACCTTTTTTCAATACAAAAGCAAAGGTTTAAATTAAATTTTTTGAAAATCCACCAAAGACATCAGTATACTTCGCATGTCTTTGCCAACAGTATGTGTAGCTCTTCTGAGTACGTCTTGGTTTACTTTTTATGGGGTTGCAGTGTTTACAGTGTGAGTGAGTAATTCGTCTCTTGTGTTTACTTTTACTCCCAATATTGTAGCACTAGTATCTCCAAAACGAATGAAGATCGGACACGTGTATATATGAACTTTTTTTTTTTTTTTACTCAATTTTCTTCGTTTCTACCACCTCCTTCATAATTTCCCATTCCTCCTAAATCACCCTGTGTAACACAAAAGAATTCATTCTTAATAATCATACGATAATTTTACAGAGGATTTTATAAATAAAAAAGGCTATTGGAACTAGACATTCACAGTTCTACTGTAGTCGTTTATGGAATTATTTTTTCTTTTATTAGACCAGTGTGGTTAGTTGACATGCTAAAGTAACTAAACTTTCAGTTTACAAAGTGTTTGGGACCTTGAGTATTTCATGTTTGTTTGCTTGTATTTATGTTTGGTTTCTTGTTACCAAATAATAAGGAATCATTAACTTTTTTTAAAAAATAACTTTCATGTTTTTATGGTGTTATACTTCCTGCATTAATGTTGTTGATTTCCTTTTTTTAAATTATATTCCAAGATTATTATATTATCATTATTTCCTTTTTTTAAGAATATGCTGGAAAATGCTGAACAAGAGAATTTAAAAATGGAACCTGTTCCTGATAGGTAAAGTATTTCCTTGCTATTAAACAGTGAGCTGCTGATGTAGAAATTTATGTTACTTTAAAATCTAATCAAGACTTACCACAGTATTAAATGTATATTATTCTGCCTAATATACGTCATTTTTCTATGGTGAATAATTTAGCTGTTGCTGATAAAACTCAATATTAACTTAGCGAGTGTCTGATATTGAGCACTAAAGTTTTATATTTTTCTGGGCGCAAATAATACTAAGTAATTTAATTTCATAGTATCATTAAAAATATTTAACTCACTTAACGGCAAATACATTTGTTACTGATAAGTTTACGTTTATCATATATACAGGTGGTCATGGCCAAGAGGGAGGTAAAATGTTTACTTTGTTAACTACGTCAGAATCACACCAGGTATGGAGGGTGAGTGGTAACCCCCTGGCCTAGCATGTGGGGAGGACGCAGGCTCGAATCCCTGTGTGGGCCAATTTTGATTTGGGGTTTTCCATGGTTTCTCCAGATCAGCACAGATGAAGGCTGGGGTTGATTCCTTTGAATTGGCTATGGCCTATTCCTTGCCATTCCTTGCTCCCAGTCCATTACACCAACTAATCACCTCAACTTCTATGAGGCGTAAAGCTATAAAACAATAAAGGTGGAATCTTAAGTTTAATAGCTTTTGTCAATTGTATGATATAATGCTGGAAAATTTCATTGCATTTAGTGAAAACGTATTACTTGAAATGTTACATAGCTTGTACACTTTTTATGAATTTAATTGTAATTATTTTTTCTCTTTCAATTATTGTAACAGTTTATTTTTGCCAGTTAAAAAAAAGAAAAGAAAAGAAAAGAAAATAGTAGGGAATTAACCCATTTCTAACACACTTTCCTAGATGACCATGTCTTTTCTCTCCGGGTCATCCATCCCTAGCCAAGTAGCTCCAGATTTAAGGAGCTAAAAGTTTGCCTTCACCTGTTCCTGTTAGGGATAAAAGTTGCTTCCATAATATCCTTTCCATTGCCCAGAAGTCATGACTTTCATATGGGTGGACTCATTATTATTAGTCTTATCATTTAACTAGTTAATTAATTTATTTATATACTGTTTGTTTTAGTATTCCAGACCCTTTTGTTATATTAATAATTTTTATCACCACCTGCGAATATATATATTTGTATATACATCTCAGTCTTTCCACATATATCGATTAATTCACTTAGTCATGTTGATAACTTCGGCATGTTCACACTGCCCGAACCTCATTACTCAGCTTCTATTACGATGAATAAGGTGAAAACTGAAATATTTTATACATCTGTGTTTGTCATATATGTTTTTTCACTCATCAGCGACCTCATCTTTGGTGAGTTGATTGTGAGTCATTTTTCCCTTTCCTTTGTCATTTATATAGCCTAAAAGCCATTTCCATTTTTCTTTGTTTCATTTGTATAAAATGTAGCAGTTTAACATATATCTGGTAAATGGAAACTGTAATTGGTTTTTTAATGTATCATGTGCCTCTATGTAGCTTAAGTCATAAATTTTAGTGTATATCCTTAGCTGAAGGACCTAATTTTTTTCTCTTTGCAGGGCAACAATTACATTTCATCAAAGCCTAGCTCAGTGTCGTGACCAAGAGGATACTGGTGTGGTAGAAAACACATCTGCTACGAGACCACTGCAGTTTGTGTGTGCTAAATGTCTGCAAGTTACAATGCAAGGGATTTGCTAATAAGACATGTATTCTGCCATGACTCTCTTGTAAATACTCCACAGTATATTTTTTGAACAGTGTGGCTGGTTTTCTCATAGATCTGTCAACATCTGTGTGCCCATACACCTTATCATAACAGAGAAATTACTTTGAAGCAAGAAAGAGAATTGCAAGTTGTGTGTGCCTATTTGTGCACAGGTGTTTTTATCTACGAGTTCTCTAACAAAACATGTATTGAACATCTCACAGCTGTTTCCTGCCCATCATATGTCTGTATGCATTGCCCACAAATATTTAAAAATTTGACCGGTCTTCATCTGCATCAGGACTCCACACATCCTCCTTCCTCATTTTTGCAAACAAGGTAAGATTGAGCCGATCCTATTTTTGTTTCTAGATAATGCTTATACTTTACGGTTATAGGTTTTCATTTAGATTTTTTTTTGCTTAATATCAATATATATTATATCAAAAACTATGTTTCATTATTGAAGCAATGGCTGGAGGCAATGGTACATATGAATACATGCAACCTGCGAAACCTCTCATGTAATATACCAGTTAACATGCAACCACTGCCTGGCTTCATATATAGGTTTGATCAAAATCCACTTTCCAAAAGAATAAATGGCCACCTAATAGACAGTACTCACACAGACCACAAAGCACCCAGTTGCTGCTTATCACCCATGACTCGGAATAATTTCAACTCCTGTTTCACGGTGCATGCTGTTAGAGTCGTCCCAAACATCAGCAACATCTTCTTTCTCCCTATTTTTGACCCGACTTCTTCAGAATTTTTATCTTCTTCTCCTGCCTAACATTATCAAAAGCTTTTTCAAAATCAATAATTCTCATAAAAGTATCTTATATTTTTCTTGATTTGCCCTAACAAGTATTAATCTTTAGGCCAGAATTACTTCTCTTGTACCACAGCTTTTCCTATACTCAAACTGATCTTAACCTACTGTCTCTTCTACTACCACTTCAATTTTTTGTATATATTATTCTGATCAGTAAGTTTGAAGCCTGGAAATGTCAGACTTATTAGTGCAGCAATTCTCACATTTATCAGCTTGTGCTCTCTTCAGAAGTTTGGAGATAGTACTTCTATTAAAATCAATTTGACTCTCTTCTGTTTCATAATTTTTGGATATAAAGTTTCAATAATCTTTCGCTTCCTTCTTCTCCTAGGGATTTTAAGAGATCTGCAGGAATCTCATCTATCTCGAGTGCCTCATTTGTTTTCAAATCATTCAAAGCTCAATAAAATTGTGTAAATCATCAAAATTGACATCACCTTTTTTCAGTGCACTGTTGTTTAAATCAACACCGTCATACTATTTCTCAGTATATACCTTCCTTGGTTTGTTCTATATCTTCTGTACTTAAACGGTTTCCCATCTGCAAATTTTATGTTTACACCTCTTTCTTTTGCTTTTTTGTATTTACTATTTATTTGATTTCTAAATTGTCTGTATTGCAAAATAGGCATTTTTGTTCCTTGTTCTCTGTTTCAGCAACTCCATAGATACTTCTGTCGTCCAAGGTTTGCAGGTGGTTTGTTCCCTAAAGCCTAATGTTTCTTTACCAGTTTTGATTATTTCTCTCCTCAACCCATTCCTTTCATCCTCAATTGAAGTCCATTAGAGTTATTTTTTGCCCCACATCTACTATCTTTGCAAATTTTTCTATCCTGTTTGAGTCTGTTTACTTTAAGTTAGTTCTGTAAGTATTCTTCTTAACCCTTTAACTGCTACGGTGCGCCCGGCCGAGCCCTCGCTGAGTGCGGCTTTGTTTACGCCTAAGCTGTTTACCTGCGCTGGAATGCCGCGTTAGACCGGACCGCTGTGTACTGAATATGTCTGGAGCGTTGTGTGTGATGTTCTTCTGCTGTCGCTTTGCGATTTGAAACCGCAGATACAAAATAAATACAGTTAATATAACATCTAAAGTTTTTTCAGTTTAAAGCTCCTCTAAAAGTGAATGTCTGCGTAATAAAACATGCCGGTACTTCATATACTAAATAGATATTACAGCAACTGAAATGTTTTTAGTTTGTGAGCGTAGTAATTTATCTGGAGAGAACCTTTCCGAATACCTTTCACAAATTCTGCACAAATTTTCCAGCCTTCTTTTTGATCCGGTTTAAATATTTTTAATTTTTTTTTTTTTTTTTTGTATTTCGTTTAGTTTTAGAGGCGTATAAATGTAATATAATTATTACTCTGCAGTTAACCATGGTTTAGTAATTCTTTTTGTGTGATAAGCCTTGAAAAATGGTACAACACACAGTGATACATTACATGTTTCTGCATTGGTTCCTCGACGCACTTTCTGTAGCAAACATATAGCGCATTTACGCATTGGCGTGCTCCTCTTTGAATTTACAATATGAATGAAATTTCGAAAAAAGGTCTCAAAAAGTTGTGAGAAGATTTCTAGGGGGGGTGGCATCTCACGGACCTGATCTTACAAGACGGGGGGGGGGGGGGGGGTCAGGAAATCCTGAAAGATACCTCACGAAATTTAAATTTATGGATGCAACAGACGAAACTCTGCAACTGGCATTTTTCGTCCGGTTACTACTCGGTGAAGAGAGTGAGCATTTAAAATGCAGTGTTCGAGAATGTGGAAAAAGAACTTTTTAAACCACTTCATAATGAACATATAGTGTGAATTGATTCTTGCGTATCTGTTGGTCTCATCAGCAATAGATATCAAATGATATTCCGTTAGAAATGTCAGGAAAAATGACAAACTGCTGGAATGTTAACGTAATCCACACTTGTGTCCTGCAGCTTAATCAACAAGCACATGCTGTCAACGCATCACTAAAGCATTCTCTTTTTCCACACATTTCGCTCGCACAATCTGTAGCTTCAAACTCTGAAAAATGGTCATTTTCCACTAGCTGATGTACACAGCTTAGGAAAATTACATCGAGATCCTGTCGAAGGGTTATCACTGTCATCCATATCAAAGTGATCATATTCACTGTCGCTTCTAGTACGAATCTCCATGATTTCTTCCGCGGTACAAACACGACGGCGTATTCGGGAGGACGATGGTTCGAATCCCCGTCCAGGCATCCAGATTTGGGTTTTCCATGGTTTCCCCAAATCACTCCAGGTGAATGCCGGGATGCTTCCTTCAAAAGGCATAACCTAATTCCTTTCCCATTCCTTGCCCCCCATTCTTTACCATCTCTAAAGACCTCGCTGTTAAGAGACGTTAAGCAGTTAAAAAAAAAATAATGACTCTATGCCATTTTCTGAGCGAAAACTAAAAGGAAAAGAGCAACACAAATTAGATCGCAGCTGCAAATGCTCAAGGGCCGAATGAGGAAAACAACTAACCACCCTGGGTGGAAATATGGCTTCATAGCCAGGCCGCTAAGAGGCTAGCGTGTTAACACGTCTGGAGCACAGACAGGGCGGCGAGGCGCCGCGTGTATACACGTCTGGAGCACAGACAGAGCAGCAAGGCGGCGCATGTATGCACTGTCTGGAGCACCTGGGCGCAGTAGTAGCCACGCGCGTTAACGCGTCTACAGCAGTCAAAGGGTTAATTTGCTTGAACTTAAGGCTATCATATTTTGGTTAGTCTATGTCATACTCCTGGATATGCTTTACAGTCTCGAACTTGATTCCTGAGTCTGTTTGACCATGATATAATCTGATATCTACCTGTATCGCCTGGGCATTTCCACATATAGACCTTTATGGATGGTTCTTAAATTGTCAGTGACAAGTTTATAATTTTTACAAAATTCTAACAACCTGCTCCTTCACTCATATCCTTTCCCCATAGACCAAAATTCCAGAAGTGTTACCCTCTTTTCTTCTCTTAATACCACATTCCATTCACCAATGATTATTAGATTTTCCTCCCGTTTCCATATTTTGAATTAATTCTTCAATTTAAGTGTATGTTTCCCTGTTTCTTCATCATCTTCCTTGTGACATTGGCATATACAATTATACTAACGTGATTGGAGCAGGCATAGTTTCTACCTTCATCAAAATATTTCTGTCCACTAATCTCGCCCGTTTTCCTGTTCTCTTATTCATTACAAATTCTGACACCAGTAACTCCACCTACAACTTTTGTACTGATTATTCTGTGTTCTCAGACCACAAATCCTGTGCATCCTTCCAGGTATTTTATCTAGTCCCATTGACATCTAACTTAAGTCGTTCCATCTCCCTTTTTATTTTTTCTAACCTACCTGCTCTATTCAGACTTCTAACATTTCTCGCTCCTACTCGTAGAATGTTTCTATCCATTGTTGTGACTCCTCCCTGAGCAGTCTGCACCTGTATATCAGATCAGGGTGGGGGGGGGGTGTGATTTTACCTCTGGAACATTTTACCCAGGATGAAACCATTATTCTATTGTAATTTAAGAGGATTACATATCTTTGGGATACCCTTAGGGTCTTTAGTCTAATGGCTTCCTGTTTCCAGGAATAATTGATTATTTCTAATTTATCCTCCTTTACCGGATTTCAGTCACCGGAGCCTCATCCGTGCTCCACATGAAGGAGAGATTGACATTTGGTAGGAAGCAGCTGATAACCAGTACATCCCTGTTACAATTTATAATTAGAATATACTGATCCAGTAAGCATTAGCTTTTTTTTTATTACTGTGTATATATTTTTATACATACAGTGGATAATTATGGAGTTGATTATACACAATTCTTTATCAATACCCGGTATGGTAGAGGCTTCTTTCCAGATACTTATGAAATTATATTTCACTTTAGACTATTGTTAACAGAATTAGAATAAAAAGAGCTGCTTGGACTAAGGATCATTTGAAATGATTTCCTGAAACACTGTGGAATTTTAATTTGAGCAGATTCATCATCATCATCATCATCATCCTCAACAGTTTCCAGCCTCTGGCCGGGTCTGCATTATGCACAAAGCCTCTCCATTTCCTTCTTTCTTCCCACCACCTCTCTGTCACCATTTGTTCCAGTCCTCTCCTCTCTTCCGTACACCCTCCTCCACTCCTTTCAGCCATCCATCTCTTGGTCTTCCTCTGGTCGTTTACCTTGCATCTTACTTTCATGGATCTTTCTCGGGATTCTCTGAGCCTCCATTCTCTTGACATGCCCATACCATCTCAGTCTGGTCATCTCTACCCTTTCCTGTAGGGGTTCCTCTTTCATGGTGCGTCTAATCACTTCATTCTTTATTCTGTCCATTTTAGTGACTCCATTCTACCTCTTAAAAACTTCATTTCACTTGCTTGTACTCTGCTGATGTCCCGCTTTTTATTGTCCACGTTTCAGCAGCATAAGTTAAGATAGGCACATAGTACGTATTATAGATTACTCTCTTGCTTCTTTGTGGCACCTCTTTATTCCATATCAGGCTTCTAATGCTCCTTAGGAAACGCCTCTGCTTGTCTTCCTCTTTCACTTATCTCGCCATCATTTCCTCCACATTCCTCTAATACACTCCCCAAGTATTTGAACCTGTTTACCTTCTTTAGTTGTTCCTCTACCATCACAATTCCTTGGGCTACTATATTCTTTTTCTGGTTGTTACCATGTACTCACATTTCTTTACATTAAATTTCAGGCCATATTCCTCCACACTGTCTGTCCATACATCCAACTGCCGCTGCACTTCCTCTTCTTCACCTCCCCAGATCATCCTGCAAAAGCCATCACCTTCATGTTTTCCTCTCCCATCCTTGCAGCCACCTTCTGCATTATTTCATCCATGATTACAATGAAGAGTAGTGGTGATAGGGCACTTCCTTGTTTTAGTCCATTCCTTTGTTCCAGCCAATCTGATCTTCCTTCCCCTATTTTCTCATAGCTCACACTTCCTTGGTACAGTTCTGTCACTCTCTTGATGGTTTCTTTGGGAACCCCTCACTTCTCCAAGGCCTTCCATACCTTACTCCTGTGTACACAATCATATGCTTTCTCGTATCGAGAATACCAACAGTAGATCCTTTCCATACTCGTAATGTTTTTCCTGCAGCTGTCTCAAGGCAAATATCAAATCTACTGTCGATCTCCCTGGTCTGAAGCCATACTGCTCTTCCCTTAGCCCCTTTCCACCCTGTCAGTATTCTTTTTTCAATTATCTTCTCATACACTTTGGCACATGTGGCACATCAGTGTAAACCTCTATAGTTTTTAACTACTCTCTTCCTGCTCCCTTTTTTGAATATAGGTACAATTATTCCTTTTTTCCAGTCTTCAGGAGTTGTGCCCGATGCCATACCTTTCTCATCACACGGTATAGCCACTGCTTTCCTACTACTCCCGCTGCCCTTATCATTTCCACGCTCACTTCATCGATGCCTGGTGCCTTTCCACCCTTCATCTTACCCAGAGCTGTTTCCACTTCTTCCCAAGTTAGATCCTTCTCTTTCTCTCCTACACGTTGCTATTTTCCTTCTTCTCCTGAACAACTGTATCATCCTGTGACCAATTTGGGTTCAGTAAGGCTTCAAAATACTCCTTCCACATCCTTTTTAGTTTTTCTGAGTTGTTTATTTCGTTTCCATCTTCGTCCAGCATGTTGACATTTTCTATCCTCTCCTTCCTCTTCCTTTTTACCATTCCATATAATACTTTCTTATTTCCTTTGCTATCTTCTTCCATCATGTTGGTCCACTTCTCCAGCCACTTCCTCCTTTCCTCGGTTACTATTTTTTTGGCCTCCTTCTTTTTCTTCACGTAGTCATCCCTTGTCTCCTGTGTCCTCTGCTTGAACCATTCCCTAAAGGCCCTGTTCTTGAGTTCCACTGCTTGTTTAACTCTATCATTCCACCATGCTGTTTCTTTCCACCTTTTTGTGTTACCAGTCCTTCCACACACTGTTTCTGCTGCTTGGACTAACGTTGTTTTAAAATATTCCCACTCCTCTTCCACTGTCCCCATTTCCGCTATTGGTATCTTACTCCTTATTATTCTCTGGTATTCCTCTTCATTGCTCTTCTCTTTCAACTTCCATATTCTTAATCTCCTATCCTGTCTTTCTGATTTTCTCCTCTCTGTCGCAATCCTCAGCTCCATTACTAATAGCCGGTGATCACTATCCAGTGCCTCTGATGGTATTACCTTCACATCTGACACACTCTGCTTTAATTCACCATTAAATATAAAGTAGTCCACAACTGACTTCCTCTGCCAATCGCTACTGTACCATGTTACCTTGTGGCTCTCTTGTTTTTTGTACCAAGAATTTCCTATTTTCAATCCATTTCTTTTGCAGAGATCCAACAGCCTTTCCCCTTCTTCATTTCTGCCACCCCATCCTTCTGTTCCTATTACTTCTTCATATCCCTGCCTTTCTGTGCCTACATGGGCATTTAAGTCTCCCATAATTATAATATTTTGCCCATTTAACTGTCTTTGCAACTCCTGCTCAAATTCCTCCTTCTCTTGAATTTGACAGCCTACTTGTGGAGCGTATACTTGAAGTATGTCTAGTTTTCTCCCTTTGACTGCTATCCTAACCTTCATCATTCTGTCACTAATCTCTTCCACTTCCTCTTTCAACCCCTCTCTTACAACTATCCCTACTCCATTTCTTCTCCCTTCCTCATTTCCATTCCAATACAGTTGGAAACCATTTCTCAGTTCTTTTCTACCCTTTCCTTTCCACTTTGTCTCACTCAACCCCAAAATATCCAACTTCCTTCTCTCCATCATGTCTACAATTTCTCCACTTTCCCGGTTAATGTCCGTATATTCAAGGATCCAAATCTTAAACCGTTTCCATTGCCATGTCGTTTGTCCATTGTTCCGTCCTTTCCGAGGCTTGTTTTTGTTTTGAAAGCAGAAATCTATCCACTGCCGGCTTGCTAGGCCTGTCATAGCTTCACCAGAGCCCCGTTGGCCGCCATTTTTCAGGGTTCCTATAGTATTACACAGTACACAGTTTCATTACAGGATATGTAGATCCTTAAATCAAAATAAAGTGTCCTATACTTAAATTAATAGACAGTCAGCCTTCATGCTAACTACACACAAAAAAATTGTAAAATTCCCCTTGATAACAACTGATCTTTAATATTAATGTGGCTGAGTGTAATAGCATGATATGTTTATATAAACTATGATTAGCACATTTGAATTTTAATAACTTTTAGTTTCATTTATACCAGGTGTCTATAGTGAAGCAGTATCTAGCTAGAGACTGACATCACTTTATCTCATAATGTTGACAGCTGAATTCTCAGATATGCTTTGGTTGATATATAGTGGCTAGAAAAGATTGATTCTAAAGGTCTGAAGACGGTTGAAACCAGAAATTATAATAGATCTGTATTGATCATTGGTAATTATAGATATAATATGCCACTGTCATCAAGGCAGCATAAATGAAATGAAACTAATAACAGTTAGTGTCCATATTGAGAAAACACCATACAAATTAATTTGAGGGATAAACATTCCAGTTCCAGTACTAAGTATAGCTGATTGGGTAATTTGCTCATATCTTCTAAGCAGTTAAGCTTTGATTTTGAGAACTTGGCCACCTGGCAGGTTAGAAAGGTACAAGGCATTTGGAATGTCTGGTACTTATGTATAAGATGGCATGGAAAAACTATATCCCCAAAATATCATGCAGAAACAGAGTGTTCACAGAGCATGTTACTGTAAAGCATTGTATTAATACTCTACACTATAAAAGACTTTATTGAAAAGAGTTATTATTACAATGAACACTGGCAATAAACTTATTAATTAATAATCTTTAAATACAGCATAATACACTTAAAATATAATCTCATTTATTAAAATCATTTCAGTGATCCTAATATTTATTTGTATTACAGGCTATTTACAATGTAAGAGTTGTAACAACACAATCTATAGTGTTATTAGAATATATTATTCTATAGCAAATTCACTATGCCTTATGTTTTTGTTAGCTGTTATAACTCAATAATTACTCAGGCTAGTTTCTGCTTTTGCTGCCTAATCATTTAGAGATACATTAAAACAATTTATGCAATTATAATGCACTATAAAAACTAAAATCTTGCAACTGAGATGGTACTAAAATAAATGACTTTGATCTCTGTATGCTTGATCAAATATTAATAAAGTGATTGAATTTTTGCTGCACAGAAGTTCAAATTAAAATTTATTGAATAACTAAACTATTGTACTGTATAACGGAAGTAATATCAAACTACAAATAATGATATTAAACCTAACATAGTGATCCTAGTTTGTATATAGAGTTTATGCCATTTTAACATTAAAATCTTATATTTACAAGAGGATGTTAGTATATCTGAGATTAATAGACGTTGACACTATTTGACCAATCATGGATGAAAGTTGACACATGCATTTCTTTTTATAGAGAAGGTTTATGACCAAAAAATTTAAAAAAACCACTCCAACCCCCTTTTTACACCCTTAATTTTTTATACAATATACCACTTTTTATGTGATTTTGTTGGAACCTTGTACACGTATATACTTCAAAATAAAGAGAAAAACCCAAGCTCCTCTCCCCCTTTACATCCCCTCGCAGTTTTATCAATGTTCTTTACACAAAGCTACAGTCGACACCGTTTGACAGATCGCCATGAAAGTTTGCACGTATATGTATTTTTCATGGAGAAGTTTTCTAACAGAAACCACTGCCTTTTCCCTTTTAACACCCTGATTTCTTATGTAAACCCACATTTTTTATCCAATTTTGGATGAAACTTTGCATATATACTTTAACAAGAAAGGAGAAAAATACCTGTCCACATTAGTTTTACAAAAACCAAATCTCTTCTCCCTCTTTCATCCTTTAATTATTTGTCAGTATTCTTTATACAAAGCTACAGTTTCTATTTGATTTTGAAGGAATTTTGCACACTTTTACAGGGTGATTATAATTAAGTTTAAGTTTCAAAATCGCTCTTAAAACGAAACCGCTGATTAGAGTGACATCAAAATTGAACAGCGTATTTTTTCAACAGTTTACTCAAGCTTGCTAATCAACTATTTTTATATATGATTACAACATGATCTATAGATAAAGGGAATAGAAAAGTAATGCCAAATACATGAAAACTATAAAATAATAATACTTCATATCTTGGAGCTGTGGGCTGTAAGTGTGTAATACAAGTTCTTTAATATTATATATAGCTTATTAGAAACCTTTTCTGCGATATTTGAATAACCACTAGTTATTAACTATAGAATGGTATTATGCTAAATTTACCAATGTTACTTTGTTTCTAGGTATCATCAAGTAATTCCTACTCATGATCTGCAGCAGCCTTACACTTCCCGAAAATATGTGGGGAGCCTTTTGTGAATTCTGAACATCCTAAGATAACTCCATAAAATAAATACATAAGAAAGACCGGCCTTATGCTTGTGAAGTTTGTGGAAATGTTTTACTGCTAATACTACCTTGCAAAAACATAAAGAAATCATAAAGGTGAGCGGCCTCACTCTTGTGAAATTTTGTGGAAAAACGTTTACACAGGCTAATCCCTTAGTAGTACCATAAAAGAATTCATACAGGTGATCGGCTATGTTTGTGAAATTTGTGGAAAATCGTTTTACAGCAGTGCTAATAACTTAGTAGTACATAAAAGAATTCATACAGGTGAGCGGCCTTATGTTGTGAAATTTGTGGAAACGTTTACACGGGCTGAATAACTTAGTAGTACATAAAAGAATTCATACAGGTGAGCGGCTTATGCTTGTGAAATTTGTGGGAAAACGTTTTACATGGCTAATAGCTTAGTAGTACATAAAAGAAATTCATACAGGTGAGCGGCCTTATGGCTTGTGAAATTTGTGGGAAAACGTTTACCACGGGCTAATGGCTTAGTATACATAAAAGAATTTCATATAGGTGAGTGGCCTTATGGTTGTGAAATTTGGGGAAAACGTTTACAAGGGCTAATTACTTGGGAGTACATAAAAGAATCATACAGGTGAGCGGCCTTATGCTGTGAATTTTGTGGAAAAGCTTTTTCTGTCAATAGTCACCTAATAATTCATAAAAGAATTCATACAGGTGAGCGGCCTTATGCTTGTTAAAATTTGTGGAAAATCATTTACACAACCAGGTCACCTCAAAGCACATAAAATAATTCATACTAACTAGCGTCCTTGTACTTGTGAACTTTGTGAAATCGTTTAAGGATTCTTCAAGTTCAAAAATACATAAAGAGTTAATTCAGATACGAATTCTTAGGATTTGTAGAAAATTATTTACACCATCCTGTAGCTACATAACATTAAAGGAATCCATGTTAACTACCAAACTTATGCTTGTAAAAATTCTAAAGAATTGTTTATGAACTGTAGTTATATAACAATACATAAAAGTATTCATAGTGGTAAGATGCCTTATTTTTTGTAGCTTTTGATATGTAATACACAAAAAATTATATGTAAATAAGGTGCTTCACGTTTCTGAAGGTTAAGGAAAAGTTTGTAAGTGGCCAGCTAGCTGTAAAATTCATGTAGAGTATATACTGGTGAGGTGTTTTGTGCTTGTTAAATTTGTTTAGGGGTCAGGTAAAGTTATAATTTGTAACATAGCTGCACTATAAGGCTCAATATTTATATGGCTAAATAATCATATAGTTGTGGACAATCCAGAAAATTGTATCTGTCTTATAAAAAAAATTTCTTGAGATGCCTTATGCTAGAAACAATTGTTAGCACACACACACACATACACACACACACACCACACATATTAATGTAAACCTCAAATAGCATAAAATAATCAATATGTTAATGGCCTTAAAATTGTAGAGATTTTAGAAAAATTGTTTATAGTTACCCTTAGCCCTGTAAATTGTGGTAAAATCCATTTCTCTTAGCAGTAATCCAATATTGCAGGTTCTACTGTTGTGGATTCTTCCATTTGTGTTGATCTTGTGCATGTTCAGGTGATACATTGACTAGATGCATGTCCTCCCATAAAGTATCCAACCACTGTTTCTTGGATTTCCCTCATGGTCTTTGCCCCTCCAGTCTTATTTCGAGTGCTGTTCTTGCCACTGATGTGTCGTTGTTGTATTGTACATGGCCTGTACCATCGCAGATGACCCTAACACATTTTCTCAGTGATTGAAATGCATTGACTCCATTTCAGACATTTGCGAGTGTCTGACCATCTGAACAGAGTTCTTTTCGCAAGTATTTGAAGTCAGATGACTTATGGAGTTCAACTGCCATTGATATTAACTGACCCATGTGCTCGGTCTTCCAGACATTAAGGTGCAAACTGTATTAATCAAGGGAAGTTTTTCATCATTGGATTAGTTGTTCAGATTCTTCTTGGCACTTGCAGGTGACTATGATATCATGAGCATGGAGTAATTTCTTGGAATGTGGAGTGAGCAGTTCTCCAGTAATGGTATAAAGACAGAGGATAAATAGGAATGGGTAAAAAAGCTGGATGAACACCAACACTAATGGGAAATAGAGTCAGAACTTTCTGCAGCATATCAAACATAACAGATGACAATACAATGTAATAGCTGGATCCATTTAATTTTTACCTCTGGTTCCCCATGCCATTTCAGCGAATAAGAGAAATAGCTCTGTAGGCACCCTATTGAAACCCTTTTCAAGATCCTAAAAAAGCTATGTGCAGAGCTTTTCTCTTTTCAATGTGTCTTACCATCAAAAGTTGTTTGGTATGAATAGCATCAGTCATCCCTGTACCTTTCATGGAACCACACTAATTTGGAGCAACATTAACAATGCTTGGAAGGCTTGCACCCACAATACACTTAAAGTTTGTCATTGCGTGGCGAAGTAGGTGAATCAGTCGTTAGTTGGAGCAGTCTAGCACATCACCCTTTCCTTTCCAAAGGGGTATTGTAACATTATTGACCTAACTATGTAGTAAAATCCATCTCTACCAGCAGAAATTCCATTTTAATTTTTCTTAAGATTTTGCACCCTATCTTATAATGTTTGGTTCTCATAAGAATCCATCAAGGTGATGGAAAATTTGGTTGACATGTCTGTTGAAAATTATTTACTTAGTAAAATAGAACTGTGTTAATTTTACGGCAAATTGAAAAAGAATTATATTCTGGATAATATAATAGTTTATTTATGCTATCAATAATCTGCTGTATTTCATGTAATAGAAATTTGCATTTCTCAAAGTATTGAATTTACAATTTAAGGCAGTGTACTCAGATAAGATTATATGACATTAAACCTTAATAGAGGTGTTTTTATTTCTTATCTTTTTGCTAAGTTTGAAGTAAATGTCTATAAAAATTAATTTTTCATTTGATGTATGGTTTTAACTGATATTTATGTATACAATAATTCAGTAATTTTTATCAAGTATGAGTATTATTCTCTTTCATTATTGGTTATACTGTATGTGCTACAATTAAATGACAATTGTCTTTATGACATGCGCCATAATAAGAATTTTCGAATGTTTAGTTACTGATTTAATATAAAACGCCTGACCACAGTGTGATGTAATTTTAACTGAATTCATGATTGATTGTTATTTATTTGCTATATCAGTTGTCATATTTTTTGTCACTGGATGTTTGTAAAGGTAGAGCCTTTGTCAAAAGTTATCTTGAGAGCACGCCACACTTTTTTTTTTACATTAAAGTTATTTTGGTAATCAGTGACTATTCTTTAAGCTTATTCAAAAAATTGATCTATCCTTAATTGTGGGACATCCTGTCACTGTTAAACAAAATCTTTATATTTAAATATTATTTTTAACCTATTAGTTCACATTACTATGAAAGTTTTTTAAAGACAAATTTTATTTTTAAATTTTTAGTTCAGATTGTTTCAATAGTATATTTCTTACTTTTGCCTTTTTTTGCCAATCTCTCTTTTTATCTGTGTTGTAGCTTCATTTTTAATTATTATTCCCACGAGTAATATACAATTTAACGGTCAACCCCACCATAGGTCCAATAGCAGAATAAATAAAACTACTCTTTTCTAATAGTACGAAGTAATTGGAAACAAAAGTTTCGTATACTCATTAATTAACATCACATTAAGTGACAGCTTAAACCATTATAGCAGATGTATCAAAGTATCATCAATTGTGCATGGCAAAAGGTTCCACAACAAAATCATTTTTCTGTTGTTAATATCAAAGTAATGAGAATACCAGATATTGTTATGAAATTGTTGTGTTGTTGAGTGTTCTTAATACGTGTGCAAAATTTCTAAAAACTAAAATTCCTGGAAGTTGGTAATTAAATTATATGCATATGGCGAAATTGGCCGGGAAATCTCCAAAGGATCAAGCCGTGAAATAACAAAGGTTTCTCGAATTGCCACGCTACTGCACTAATTTCACGGCTGCAGTTTAACGCGAAATTTGAACCATGGGTTATCCTAATCTTTGCCACTTATAATAATTGTTAAAATTCCAACTGAAACCGGGATTCGAGCAGGGAATGTCTGTTCGTCAGTCATGCCCCTAAACCAACTGAGCCACCAAGGATGATGCGGAAAGTTGGCGAAAGTGCCCCATCTGTTATAAGATGGTTAAATTACTTTACTGTTCTTCAACCACCTTTAAGTTGTTACTGTCAATGTGGTGAGAGTGGAATTACTGAATGTTTATCGGCGCTTAATAAATGAGCTAAATTTCAAACAATTCGGGCGTAAGGAAGTGGGTGAATACTGAAATTAAAATTTTTATTGTATACAACCATTGTTCTATTGTTACTGTCAAAGTAATGAGAGTAGCAGGACGTAGCTAAGAGACTACTGTATTGTCAATGATTGTTAAAAGGAGTGCAAAATTTTCCTGTTGTTACTATCAAAGTAACTAGAGTATCAAGACTTTGCCTTGAAGGTATGGTATTTTAATGAGTTAATACATCAATTACATATATCATGATGGCTTCTTCCTGGGTAAAATATTCCGGAGGTAAAATAGTCCCCCAATCGGATCTCCGGGTGGGGACTGCTCAGAGAGGAGTCATCAGAATGGATAGAAACATTCTATGAGTCGGAGCGTGGAATGTTAGAAGTCTGAATAGGGCAGGCAGGTTAGAAAACTTAAAAAAGGGAGATGGAACAACTTAAGTTAGATGTTGTTGGGATTAGTGAGATTAAATGGAAGGATGCACAGGATTTCTGGTCTGGGGAACACAGGATAATTAGCATACAAGCTGTCAATAGAGTTACTGGTGTAGGATTTGTAATGAACAAGAAAGTAGGGAAACGGGTGAGTTATTATGAACAGTTTGTTGACAGGATTATTTTAATGAGGTTAGAAACAAAGCCCGTCCCAACCACATTAGTTCAAGTGTATATGCCAACGTCACAGGAAGATGACGAAGAAATAGAAAAAATATACACTGAAATTGAAGAATTAATCCAATATGTGAAGGGGGAGGAAAATCTAATAATCATGGGTGACTGGAATGCAATAGTGGGAGAAGGAAAAGAGGGGAATACTGTAGGAAGTTTGGTCTAGGAGAAAGAAATGAGAGCGGAAGCAGGTTGCTAGAATTTTGTGAAAGATATAAGCTAGTAGTGGCAAACACACTGTTTCAGAACCATGCAAGAAGAATATATACCTGGAAACGTCCTGGGGATACAGGCAGATATCAGCTAGATTATATCATGGTCAAACAGAGATTCAGGAATCAAGTACTAGAATGTAAAGCGTATCCAGGAGCAGACATAGACTCTGACCATAATTTGATAATAATGACGTGCAGGCTGAAATTTAAGCGAATAAGGAAGCAGTATAAGCAGAACAGACTGAAAGTGAATAAACTGAAACAATCTAGCACGAGAGAAAAATTTGCAGAAATGGTAGACTTAGGTCTAAGAAGTAAATGTGAAAGGAGCTCAACTGAGGACGAATGGAATGCGTTAAAGACCGAAATAATGATAGCTGGTAAAGAAACATTAGGCTTTAAGGAAAAAGCTGCCCGAAAACCTTGGATCACAGAAGACATTTTGGAGCTGATGGATCAGAGGAGAAGGTACAAAAATGCTCAGGATGAAGCAGGAAGAGAACAGTACAGGCAATTTAGAAATAAAATCAATAGGAAATGCAAAGTAGCAAAAGAAAAATGGTTACAAGACAAGTATGAAGAAGTAGAAAAGGAAATGGTCGTAGGAAAAGTAGATATTGCATATAGAAAGATCAAACAGAATTTTGGAGAAATGAAGATAAAAGGTATGAACATTAAAGCTGCAGTTGGGAAACCTCTTTTAAGCTCAGAAGACAGAGCTAACCGATGGAAGGAATACATTGAGAAACTGTATGTGGCGGACGACTTGAACAATAGTGTAATGGAAAAGGAAGGCGATGTCGACATTGATGACTTAGGAGATCCTGTTTTGAGAACAGAATTTAATAAAGCTCTGAATGATTTGAAAGCAAATAAGGCAGTTGGAATTGATGAGATCCCTGCAGAACTTCTTAAATCCCTAGGACAGGAAGGAATCGAAAGATTATTCAAGCTGATATCAAAAGGTTATGAAACAGGAGAAATTCCAACTGATTTTAATAAAAATATCATCTTTACACTTCCAAAGAAAGCACAAGCTGACAAATGTGAGAATTATCGCACCATTAGTCTAACATCACATGCTTCAAAATTACTGACCAGAATAACATATAGAAGGATGGAAAGGGTAGTAGAAGAGATAGTAGCTGAAGATCAGTTTGGGTTTAGGAAAAATCGCGGTACAAGGTAAGCAATTTTGTCTTAATTCTTGAAGGCCGGATCAAGAAAAACAAAGATACTTTTATGGCATTTGTTGATTTGGAAAAAGCTTTTGATAATGTTAGATGGGATAAGATGTTCAAAATATTAAAGATGTCAGGTCTAAAGTATCGAGATAGAAGAATACTCTATAAACTATAAG